>JAHWFP010047651.1:0-21427 GCA_023313725.1 Lithobius niger | reverse complement strand
CCAGCCCCAGAACTCAATCGTTAGCACAGCTCACAGATCTCTCAAGCTAGAAGGGTCACGCCGGTCGGGTGTGGAGATGTCACATCCGGGATTGCCATGCCGGGCAAAATGGTAGTGGTTGTAAGTAAACTAGTTTAACTTTAGAAGTTTATCTTTAGGACCCCCCAATTCTAAATTCATAGTCTAAATTAAATTAACCTCTAGCTTGGAGTCTTTATGGTTGGTAAGCCCTATCGGCATTGCTGGTCTTTACCACCATAATGTTAGAGTAGGCATCTCTTACTAAAAAGCTAGTTTCTTACTTTGTTCATTCTTTAATGTAAACAAAGAGACGGTTTGATCCTCGCGAGGAAAAATAACTGTGGGACGACTTGAAAACTACAGTTGTCAAATATAGTTGTAACTTAGCAGAGGTGGTTCAGCTTGCTGGGTATTCCTGGATAGGAACCCAAGATAAAAATGCTTTTTCTAATCTAAATCAAGTGTTTAAGAATCAACTTCGTTGTTCTTGTATTAATTTGAATTTTTCTTGTAAATTCAAGCAAATGTAAAGTGTTTTCTTTGTCATTATTCTGATGTTTTAAAATAAAAACCAAGAGTTTTTAAACCTCAGGTTTGTTCCCTAGTAAGATTAATTGTTTCTAGTGTAAATTATTATGTAGCCCATTTTAGCTTTATACTTCGTTTAAGCAATTAAATTAATCCACCGTTGGTGGCAGTGTATTACCGGAAGCATTAAGGTAAGGCCTAGAATAGGACACCGACGCTCCATCCCCCATGCCGGGACTGTAGCCCATGCTGTGCTTATTATCGTAAAAAGTCGAAATAATCACGTAACCTGATGCAAAGAAGTACTCGTCAACCAAGGATGTCGGGGGCACTACAAGCACCTCAGCCGTCGTAGCGTCCGCCGCTACAACGTGGTGGCAGCGGTGGGATCAACAGGTGCTGTTCCCGACAATCGTTTCTCCCCTGCCATACTACAATGCCAAGTTTCTAGAAGGATGCAAGTCCATTCCAACTAGACGTCTGTGGTCCAGTCACAAAGGCCACGAAGCAGATGTCAGTGATCCCGTAAAATAAGATCACAAAGCAGAAGTCGCCCTGCCGTTAAAAACGGGGCAAAACACCGCCTAGCAGCCACAACAACTGCCTGCGCCAGGAAGCAACAGCTGCCGCTTCCAGTGAGGCCCTCCTGCCGAGAGACGTCTCCCTAAAACCCGATGCTGTAGGAGAAGAGGCCCGAGAGGGAACCTGCGCTCCGTGCAGCCAAGCAGTGGATTTTGTGTAAATCAAACCAAGATCTCAGTGGATTAGACCGCCAGAGACGATCTACTGCCAAAAATCAGTGCCGGACTTCCCGTACTACGGTGGAACAGGAAGGACAGACTGACAACACAGCGATTCTGTGTAAAAGGGTAAGTGTACATGAGATGTGCTTTAAGGCCGCCAAGCCGAGTATTGTAGTTAAGAACATTTATGTATTTTAGCTATTCACATACCAGAGTGCTAGGGGTCCTTGAAAGTGTATTTTTTATGTATAAACTTGCTGTATTTGGTAGAGAAGTTTTTTAAGTAATTCGCTCTGTCCAAAATTAACGTTCAAATTAATATGTGGCTGCATTTAATTTTGGTTAAATATAAAAGCTTTATTTTGAACCCGTTTAACGTTAAAAACAAAAATGTCTGAAATGTAGGAATTAAACGAAATCATCCATGACTTGCCCAACAAAGACCTAAAAAAGGCTTGTTTAAACTTAGGATTTACTGTAAGTGAATCTCGAATCGAATCTGTACAAATCTTACGAGCAGCCCTCGAAGACGGTAAACTAGATTTAAACGAACTCTCCGACGCACTAGAGAAGAGAGAGGCTACTATTTTAGCAAAAAAAGAACTAGCCGTCAAAGAAAATGAGCTCTTTCTTAAAGCAGAAGAGCTTAAATTAAGGACCTTAGAAGTATCGGAAGGTGATAAAAAACGTGCCCATGAACTTGCCCTTAAAGATCAAGAAGCCCAGATTAAAGATAAAGATGCTTTAATTACCGAACGTTTGAGTGCTATAGAATTAGCCAAACTCGACAAACAGCTTGAACTAGCTAGACTACAAGCTACCAACGTAAATCTTAACGCCGCTCCAAACGGAGCTAACGGCGCTCCCCCAGCTCAATCAAATCCAGTTAACAGGGTAAAGTTGCTAATGTTGTTCGCCTAATGAACAAGTGGACGCCCAAGACAGAAATTAATAGTTTTCTAAAAATATTTGAGAGAATTATGATTAGCCAGAAAATTCCCAGGGATCAATGGACTACAGCTTTATTACCGTTAATAGGAGAAATTTTTGTCAAAGTTTCCGACCAGCTTTCCGACACGGAAATGCTCGACTACGAAGTAGTTAAAGTTAAATTACTTGCCCGATTTGTTCAGACGAAAGAGTCATTACAAACGCAATTTCGTTCACTCGAGAAGGACCAAGAAATGCAGTACCACACCTACGCATTTGAGTTAAAAACTTTGTTTTCCAGATGGCTTGACTTAGCCAAAGTTAACAGGGATTTCGATAAACTTGTTAATTTGATGCTCTTAGAGCAATTTTACAAATCTTGCCCTAACCACCTCAGAAAATGGATCCCCGATTAAATTAAGACGGGTACGTTGGCCGAAGCAGCCCAACTGTGTGACGAGTATACCACTCGGAACAAGCAGATTGCTACAGAAACTTCCACTCGTGCAGCCAAAACACAGCCCATAGCTGTAACGTCAAACCAAGGTTCTAAACCTTCAGGTCAACAGCGTGGTAACCGACGTAACCACAACACGACAGCTAATCCGGCTGGAACTGTCGAAGTTAAAACTGTCGCCCCTGGTAGGGACTCTGCCCCTAGTGCTAACCCTAACCGGGAGTTTGACCGACCACGTCAGTACGATGGCAACTGCTTTTATTCAAAACGCCCCGGGCACCGAAAAAACGAGTGTCGCTACCGCATCGCTGCTGAAAAAGCAGCCACCGACGCAGATTGTAACTTTGTAAATACTGCCCCTCCCGAAATGGTGCTTTCTAAACACATTCATGAATGGGCCGTTAACGGAACTAAATGTTTGGACTAAATGTCACGTAGTCTAGTAAAACCCGAACAATTTACGGGTGAGTATACGCATTGCCATAATGCCTTAACAGAGCAAACTACTGCCCACGCAATTGCTCTAATTAACGTACAAACCCCCTATGGAGTCATTCAATCCAAAGCCGTCATCTCGGATCACATTGGGCCGCACTTTGATATGTTACTCGGCGTGCCGTCCCAAAATGTATTAGAGGAGAAAGGTTTTGCCCCCCTCCCCACGTACGTTAATGCCGTCACTCGTTCACAGACACGCGTGAATGAGCAGCTACCCATCTTACGCCCTAATTACCGTGAGATCGCCAGCGATAGCGAGGAGTCATGCAGTGAGGTCCCTCCACAAGCAGGGATGGATGGATTTGTCAACCCCAAACCAGACAGTCTGGACGCGGCTATTTTAGGCCCTCAAACGGAGCAAGTTTCAAGTTTGCTCAATATTGACAAAACCGAGTTTCTTAACCCTTTAAGGACTTCGTGCGTGCTAAGAACTTATAACTGACTTGTAGAAAAAATATCGCAGCTTCTCACCCAGTTGAGGTAAGGGAATGAAACCTGTGTCATTTTTATCCTTAATGATCTGGCTTTCATATCCCAGTTTAAATTTTACTGTAATTGGCTGGAAGTTTTTGATATGACTTGTAGAAGAGCTGTAAACAATGGTTATAAGCGGGCGCATTCGGGAGGACCCGTCTTTAAAGGGTTAAACTCCAACACGAATGACCCACATTAAAATTGTGCTGGCAATACGCTGAAGTCCCAGAAAGTCAGAAAACGATTTACTTTTTCGTAAACCTTTTCGTCCCGAAGGAAGGCCGCTAATTAAGAGGCAACTTGTTCTTGGTCATGAGTGTAGAGATTTGGTCATGAGTACAGTGCATGCAAATGCATGGGCCAGCCATCTTGGTTGTTCTAAAACGAAAGAAAGACTACTAACAAATTTCTACTGGCCCAAATGTTTTAGTGACATTGAGCAGTTCGTTCTAACGTGTCTTACCTGCCAGAAAAATGGAAAATCTGGACAGAAGTTTGTTGCCCCCATGGTACACGTGCCCATGGATGGGGAACCATTCAACCGATTTATTGTTGACATTGTTGGCCCCATTAGACCTACTAGTCGTGCAGGCTTTAAATATATTTTATCTCTTCTTGATCCTGCAACAAAATTTCCCGAGGCTGTGCCCCTCAAAGAAGCAAACAGTCAAAGTGTAGTTGTTGCCCTCCTTCTTGTTTTCTCTTGATTAGGGTACCCCAATGAGCTCCAGTCTGACTTGGGCTAAGTTTTTGTCTCAGAACTTACAACATTATTCCTTGAAAAATGTGGAATCAAATGTGTGAATTCGAGTGTTTCCCACCCCCAATCTAACAGCGTGGAAAGATTTCAGCGAACGCTCAAGGCAGTGCTGCGAGCCGTTTGTTATGAGCATCCCCAGGACTGGGAAAGATGTCTCCCGGGTGCCATGTTTGCACTTCGCACCGCTCCACATGAGAGCACTGGTTTCACCCCAGCAGAAATGGTGTACGGCCGAAATTTAAAAGGCCCTCTCGAGCTTGTTAAAAGCCAATGGATTGAACCTGACGTTCACCCATCCGTCCTTGAGTTCATCTTGGATCTCTTACAAAGGTTCCAATACTCACGGGAACTCGCACAAGAAATCATTGTGAAGAGTCAGCTTAAAAATAAAACCTATTACGACCGTAAGGCAGTTGAACGCAAGTTCAAAGTTGGTGACAAAGTTTTAGTCTTAAAACCAGCTAGAACCAATAAGTTCCCTGTGACCCTGTGAGGTGATAAAACGCTTATCAGATACTAATTATCTTGTTAAGAAGTCCTTTGGTTCTCAAAAGGAGACCATTTATCACAGTTAACTTACTAAAGCCCTATCTGCCTAGGGAAGGGTCTAGTAACCACTAGTTTCATGACGAACGTGACTTTACTCACCACGACCATGTCTGGACAGGCCAGCCTGGTGATGGCCATCTTAATTCCAAAGAGGCCATGAGTCTTTTTAAAAAGACAGGTGATTTAACAGAATCACAGAAATCTGACTTACTTAAAGTCTTTGACCGTGTGGATGGAGTCTTTTCTACTATGCCGGGTTGTACCGACATTGTTACCCACGATGTGGAATTAATCGATTCGCATGTTAAGCCCTGTAAATATTATAGACACGCGAAATTCGAACGTGACTTAATTGTCACTGAGATTGAGAGGATGCTCAGTCTAGGTTTAATTGTTGAAACCGATTCCCCTCATGGTTCACCCATGATTATCATCCAAAAAGAAGACGCAAGCCCACGTCCTGTAGCTGACTACAGAGAGCTGAACAACAATACGGTAACTAAAGATTACCCAATTCCCAATATCGAGGAATGTATTGAACGTGCAGCTAAATGGAAATATCTCCATTTTTGACCTAAACCGTGGATTTTGGCAAGTGCGCTTGACGCCACAGGCTTCAATGGCCGCCGCCATCACAACTCCCATTGGGAAGTTTGCTCCCATCATGATGAACATGGGGATGAAAAACGCTCCATTTTGTTTCCAAAAACTAATGGACAATGTCACTCGTGGCATGGAGGAGTTTGTGACTCCCTTTCAAGATGACACCGCAGTTGGTGCCGAAACGTGGCAACAACATCTTGACAACATTTTTAATTTTCTCTCTGCTGTCAAGAAGGCCGGATTGACGGTTAACGCCAAGAAATGGCAGGTCGCTTGCAGCAGAGCTACTTTCCTTGGACACGAAGTGGGCAATGGAACTCGCACTCCTTTAGAAGTGAAGGTGTTGGCTGTACAAAAATTCGTACGTCCACAAACTAAGAAAGATGTCCGTTCCTTCTTTGGTTTGGTTGGTTACTACCACCGTTACTTTCCCCACTATTCCGAAATCTGTGCATGTCTGACAGACTCTTTGAAAAAAGATGCACCCGATCCCGTTTCAGGGGATGATTCAAAGCAAAATGCCTTAGAAACTTTGAAAACTACCTTAGTGACGTTTCCGGTCCTAAGAGCGCCCGACTTCACTCAAACCTTCATCCTCCAATGTGATTGTTCAGACCGAAGTATGGGTTGCGTGCTTTCACAACAGTTTGGTGAAGATGAACACCCCTGCCTTTACGTTTCACGTAAACTAACAGCCCGTGAGCAAAATTACGGATCGACAGAAAAAGAATGTGCTTGTCTGATCTGGTCAGTAGTTAAATTACGGCCCTACATCTATGGGACAAAATTTATCATTGAATCAGACCACAACCCACTCCACTGGCTCAAGCAAATGTCTGGAAAGAATCCCAGATTGCTTAGGTGGAGCCGCACCCTTCAAGATTATGACTACACTGTCAGGTACAAACCAGGCAAGTTTCACTTAAACGCTGACACGTTAAGTAGGTATTTTGTTTAAACATTAACTTGTTAAAACTCATCATTTTCAGTGAAAATTGACTGAAAATTATTTTTAACTGCATTTTTAATTTTGTTACGTGGTTTGTTGGAAGTACGTCCATAACAGAAAGCAACTTCCAGTTAATTCCCGTTTTGGCCGTCATACGTAAATTTTAAGTGCCTATGTTTTACTCTTTTTGTCACTATCAACGTCTTCCTTTGTGCGACAATATTAACAAAGATTGTAACGACACTAATTAAATATTCATTAGGAATATTCTACGGGGGGTTGCAACTTGTTCCCGGTTGGCCCTTCTTTAAGTTTTAATCGAAATGGTTTTCTTTATAAAAAACCGTCTGTCTCACCTCTGAATGCAAAAGGATGACGATGTCGTTAAAAGGTTGTTGGGTTTTATCCATAAAACCTCCCAGCGTTGTATTGTTATGTTTAAGTTATGGGTCTTATCTCAAAATCCTTCAGTGTCAAATTGAACATGTAAACAAGTTGTTTGGTAACCTTAAACCATTTTAGTGGTATTAGTTGCTGTTAAATAGAGCCGGTGTTCTACCACGTGTTCACAGAATATTCTCTTCTAACAGTTATCGCAACCTAGGTTGAGGGTGGACGGCGAGGTGTTTTCTGTAGTTTCACTGCTAAAAAAAATCTACAATTTGACATAATCCGGACTCGTGAGAACGATTAAGTGGCGGGATGCCTCATTTGACAGTATTCTTTTACAAAAACCATAACTGTACTTTTAATCATACTAGTGTGTTTCTTGATAAAAATGTCTTTTGCCCCATTTTCAAATACTTGTACGATTTTCCTGCGCCAGCAGCGCGGACAGTATTTAGTTAATGGCTGTAAAAATAGTGTTTCTTAAACTTGTAACTTTGAATTTATAAAAAATTTTCCAAGCATTTTCATAGCACTTCTTGGATTGCTATGATGCGTTCCCCCCACCAGAAACAGTGTTCTCTATCCCATTTTCTGATGACTTCGAAGTACAGAAAATGGGATAGAGAACACTGTTTCTGGTGGGGGGAACGCATCATAGCAATCCAAGATGTGAGAGGGGGTTCGAGAGATGAACCGGCTGAAGTCACCGATGCATGACTTTTGCAGTAAAATATAAGGCGAGGAACTAGTTCACGATGTCCGGAACGGGACGAAGAAGCAGGAACTGCATCAAAGTCACACGAAGGAACCAGCTGTGTTGAGATCGTGGCTACTGTTGCTACTGTTAAATGTGGAACCCTAAGGCTATTCCTTCAGGCTTGACGGTGGCAAGGGGAATATGGCATCTCGGAGGTGGAAGAGGCCGAACTTTCAGCTATATCATGAAAAACTGGTGAGGAGCGTGGTACGTCGGCATATCGCTTAAAGAAAAGGGAAGAAACCTTGCAGAACCGACGGGTTGCCATGGCCGCGTTCCAGAGAGTCACTAGAGACGAGAATGGTGACACAGGAGGATGGCCATCCGGAGTATGGGACGTCCGGGCCGTAACGGATGGATCCTGATATGGTGATGGCAACGATATCGGGGCTTCCCCAAGTAGGTCTGTGATGGACGGTCTTAGTTGAGGATGTAGCCGAAAACTGGGGGGAACCAGATGAACGTGCCTTGGTTGTTGTGGGTGCTGTCCGAAGGTGCCGGGTCTGCTCCTCATCATTCCGTCTCGTTCCTACACATAACCTGTTTCTGAGGTCCGTTTTTACTCTACCCTATCGGTCGGACGTGATCCGACATCATCATCCCTGCAAGATAAGCGTTTTCGGCACTGATTTTCTTACCCCACGGTGTTAAGTCTCCTGATTGCGGTTCCTTTGCTTAGCAAACCCTTTTTTAAACCAATACTTATTGTTTGCGTTCCTTCGCCGCACCAACCCTGCCTCACTGGGGAACCTCATCAATTCCGTTCCTACTTCGGATCGATCCACTACCACCGGTTCCGCTTCCATTGGCAAAGGTTCTTTAGGAGTGACTTCACCAAAGACTTGTTCTTGGGGCGCCGACTTGTACATGAGGGGAACTGATCGAACCTATCTTACCACCGGTGACAAAGTCCGCTAATGAAAACAGGTAATGTATATTTTCGTCGGCAATTAAAAAGCCTAAAATTGCAGGGCCTGCACCTGCTTAATTTTAGTTTTTATTGCCTAACCAAAAATATACATTACCTGTAGTCCCATCCCAGGCCTCTCCTCAATTCATAGGTTCTGGGTGTGGAGAAATAATGCCAAGCGGTCGGCTGCGCCATGTTATATAGCCAGCCCAAGCCTGTGCATGCGCAGTAGGTACAAGTCCGGCTGGGATTCAAGCTCCAAAGCTTTTAGGGGATAATTGTAGCTCAGAAGGAGAATCGCTACTAAAAACAGGTAATGCATATTTTCGGTTAGGCAATAAAAACTAAAATTAAAATTTTAGTTTTTTTTTTTTCAGTCTCAGTTGGTCCCTTGTGCATAAAGTTGACGGTGATAATGCAAATTTTTTGACAAAGGGTTATGCTTGCACTCCTGATAACTGTCCTTTAGTGTAATAATTAATTCAGTGGGAGTTCCACATTTCTGAATTTCGTTTGTTGTTATCAGGATCCCGGTGTAAAAGAATAAATGTGCGGCTTACTGACTTGCTCATTTTTTTTTTATTTTTTAAAGTTTTGAAAATGGAACCCCACTTTTTGTAACAAAGTTGTAATATTCTTAAGTCACAGTTTGTCACCAATTGTGGTCAAACAGGGGTCTGGTGTTAAAACCCCAAACTGTGGCCAAGTTTGGTTCTTGTGACCAAGTCTGAATATTCTTAAGTCAACAATTGTGACCAAGTGGGAGTCAAACTGGGGCCAAGTTGGTCAACTCCCAAACCGTGACCAACTAGGGCCTTGTGTGACCAAGTTGTAGTGTTCTTAAGTCACAGTTTGTGACCAAGTGGAATCAAACAAGGGGTCAAGGTGTTAAAACCCCAAACCATGGCCAAGTGAAGGGGGGTCTTGTGACCAAGCCTGCATATTCTTAAGTCACCAATTGTGACCAAATGGGGTTAAACTGGGGCCAAGTTAGTTAAGTCACAATTTGTGACCAATTTAGGGCCTAAAAATTATAGGCCCCAAATTGTGACCATCTTGGGGCCTGTTGGGATCAATCTACAAACGCAGGTTACAATTTGGGATTAACAGGGGGTCAAACCAGGGCCAATGCAAATCAAGCATTAGGAAAAATTGGATGCTTGGGTCTGCCGTGGCCTGTTTGGGATCAGTTTGGACCCTTGTGACCAGTTTGGGACCTAAATTAGGTCTGTTTGTTACCTAATTTTTCTGTAAGGGCCACCACCCGTTGACAAAGTCTGCTATTAATAAAATAGGTAATGGATTTTTCATTGGCAATTAAAAAGACAAAAATATCAGCTGCAATTAGTTGATTTTTGCTTTTATTGGCTACGGTGAAAATATACAATACCTATAGCCCCCCTCCCGCTTCCCCTCTCGGTTCCAAACTTGCTGAGAGGAAGAAAGATGAGACGGATCCCGAATGGACCGCTTATATAGGAGGCCTGCACCCGCGCATGCACAGTTAAAGGAGGGTACGAGTACAGCAAGGAAGACAACTTCAGTTGTAGGGGGTAAAGAGCTCCAAAGGAGGGAAACTTGCTATTAATAAAATAGGTAATATATATTTTCATTGTAGGCAATAAAAACAAAAATCAACCAGTTGCTGACTGGTATTTTTGTCTTTTTGCGGCAACAAAACTTTTTTCCTTATGCCTTGTGTCTACTACCATTTTACCTTTCAAAACAAAATAATTAATAACTTCAATCTGTACTAGAAACCTATGATCGTACTCAAGCACCAAAAACTGTTATTTTTTTATGTAATAAAAGTACTGAAATGCCTACTGGATGTCAGTCATCCCTGTTTATTTTCACTATCAAATTAAAAATGAACAAAAGACATGAACTTGATTGTCATGAAGAAATCTGGTATCGTATTCATAAGTCTTTAATTTCTTCTCTTTTTTGAGGTAACCACGTGAAAAACGTTACTTATAGTCACGCAAAACCAAAATTCAAAGATTTTCAAAGGTTTTAACCTTGAAACTTGCAAATTTTCGACAACCTTTACGTTGCCTTCTTCGAGCAGTTAAGCCACCAGCACCCACGCTCATAATCCTTCCAGACCCAACGAACTTCCAAAATTCAAATCTCCCTCCTCTTCACATCGCAGTAGGCCTTGAGTCAGCATTCCAAGCTGGTGTTGGCACTGCTTATAGTCGATGTTTCTTCATCTGTTTCTTTCTCCGTAGTTGGTGGTACGGGGAGGAATTTCTTCTAGTTTGCTTCCAGCCTAGTTTTGAATTGGGGTGTCACCATGTTACTAATCTTTTTATAGGCTAGTTCTTGTGTGGTCAGTAGTTTTATTGACATGCCTCTACACTGCTGAATGGCCATTGATTCTAAGGCATGGAGGTGTGCCCCCTTGCTGGAATCCGACTTAAGCAAGATAATTAGTCTGTTCCCAGTCAATCTGGTGTTTAGATTTCTTGCAATGCAGACTGCATTACTTTTGTCTTCTTCAAGGGTGGCTTTACACTGCTCCTTAACTCTAACGCAAATCCGACGTTTTGTCTCTCCAATGTACCCACTTCAGCACCCCCTGCATGTGATCCAATAGACTACCCTGGTGGTATTAGGTAGTCTTTTAACATCGAAGTCTGCGTCGACCGATTTTTCGGTATTCAAAAATGATAAACGTTGTTCATCCAATTCTCATTTTGCCTGTTTCTTTGCCGAATCGGTGGCAAAGAGCGACGTACAGTAGAACCTCAATTAACCGAACCCCGATTATCCAGACAACCTGATTATCCAAACTCCTTATCTTTCAAAATATTCAGAAATTAGCCGTTTCTTATTTGCCAAACCTGATAATTTTGCATTACATTGTCCTCAATGAAATGTCTTCGTAGAGGTTTTTCGGTTGCTTGGAACCGCCTGCTTGGATGTCGCTACTGCGTCTGCGCAATGCAGTCCTCTATATAAAGCGAGAGCGTGGCCGGTTCCGCCATTCTTTTTCCTCCAAAGGTCCTACGCGTCACCTTGCTCTTCGTTCTCCGCCTTTCGTCCAGGAATTTGGATTTTCATCCCATCAGATGCACACAAGATGGCCACTACCGAAGACGATACTGCTCGCCCCAATTGTGATCATCACTCCGGCTTCGGATGCTGCTCTTCCATCTGCTAACCCCCCGCCTTCCGTCTGCGTTGACCGCAGGGCGACTGATCTAGACCGGGACGCCTATGTCGTCAACGACAAAAATGACTCACCTCTTCAAGACGTTCAATGGACTCCGTCTGCTCCCGACCTTTTGGCTTTGGAAGAGGACCTCTGCCAAGCCAAAGAATTTTTCCGTGAAGCGAAACGCAACTACCGTCAAGCTTCTACCGCGCAGAACCTGCTGCCTGTCGCGAATTCTCCACTCGACCTTTCGTCCAGGTCTTCACGCAGGGACCACAGCGTAACCTGCAGTGAAGCCGACAATGTAGTCGACTCTTGTCTTCTGTCAATTCGCAAGATCAACTCCAAAGCTTCCCCCATCCTGCTCCTCGTCCGCACGGCGAGCCGACACTCAAGAATGGGTTGCGTCAACCGTGAGCCATGACAGCCGGAAGCGACACTCTCCCATCCCTTCGTCCATGGCAAAGAAACCAAAACCAACATCCCTTTCGGCCACGACCACCGCGCCGCCTGTCGTCAAGCCACAAGACCCACCATCAGCGCCCCTACCGGCTGCCAACCACATCCACTTTACGGACGACAACACCGACAACCCAACCATCCCCCTTGCATCACTACTCAAAACGGTACAAGAAACTGTACCGGATTGCTTTCTGTATAAACCATCCCAGTCCGCCGACGCTCCTGTCATTAACAGATGCCTCCAGACCGTCTTCGGATTTGCCCTTCGCGGCAAAGACGCCAAACCCCGCAACCTCCTAGGCCAATCGACAACTCTACTAACTTGTCTTCTCCGCAGTGGCGGTTCCCTACTAGGCAAAGGTGAACCTTTACAATTGGACACAGAACCTCCAGCCCCCAGACCCGGCCATGAATCAAGCTTCTTTCGCCCCTTTGGAGATGGCGCCACCAATCCCAAGAACTTCGACACCTACCTGAAATGCGAGTTCCTCTGCGACGAATTCAAACTGGATTTTGGGACCGCCTTCACTATCCCCAAACGGATCAAAGTTCCCTCCTTCGTCCTTTTTGACAACGACAAATGCTTACGCTTCAGCCTACGGGCCGCATCCCAAGCCAACGTTCACAACACGGCTGTCAATCCATTATGCGAGAAGCTCTCGGCCGACGCCAAGGCCCAAAGAAATTCTCAACCTTTCGTCCCTCATTTCCCAACTGTTTCAAAAAGCAAGCTTTGCCACCTACCACTCCTTGAATTGGGCAACACGGGCTTTGTTCAACAACACCCTGATCTTAAGAGAATCAGCCCTCAAATCCGCAAACAATCTCAATGAATCAACGAAACACCGGCTGTGAAATCAACCCCTACATGAGTCTGACACTCTTCTTCCGTGGTCTGATCCCAACCCTTGCACCCCACCTTGACATTTCACGCAAGCACAAACCCTTTCGTCAAGACAAATCGTCCTTTCGCCCATACAAAAACCGACAAACACTCGAATCCATGAACCCCATCCGAAGATTGAAACAAGTCGTCGTCTTCCACCACTCCCTCTCGGAACGACAACTCCAACGGCCACAAGAAACAGCCCTTTTGGCCAGACCAGCAGGCACGATCCCGCCCCAACCAACAAAGCCAGCAGAAGCGTGCCGCAACCCCGACCGCCGCAGCTGCTACTCGTCCCCGGGCAGCCGCAGCTCCCATCGCAAACAATGACTGCTCCCGCTTCTCCTGCTTCCCGGTCGGCGTAAGACTCCGCCACTTCTACCCAGCTTGGAAAAGACTAACTCGCAACACCGTAATTCTATCAATAATCAAGAAGGGCTTTCGTCCCACGTTCCTGTCGGCCCCACCGCTAACAAACACTCCTCCGAGGAACTTCACATCGCCGATCTCAGATTCCCTTTCGGCCGAGATTGCACTTCTTCTTGCAAAAAGGGCAATCATCAGATGCCACTACACGGGCCCGGGGTTCTACAGCAAAGTTTTCACCCGGCCGAAGAAAATCATGAGGCCAGCGGCTCATCTTCAACATGAAACCTCTAAACAAGTACATCGACAACCCCCACTTCAAGATGGAAACACTGGGAGCCATCCGGCAGTCCTTCAAACAAAACGACTGGACAGTCTCCATAGACCTAGGGGATGCGTACCTACTTGTACCACTACACCCGTCTTCTACCAAATTCTTCCGATTCATCTACGACTACCAAGTTTTCGAATTCCGTTGTCTGCCTTTTGGTTTGAACGCAGCTCCAAGAATTTTCACCATGGTTCTAAAACCAATCCTCGCACATCTTCACCAACAGCAAATTCAGGCGAGCGCAAACCTCGACGACTGGGCCTGCCACCACCAAGACCCCCTTCGTCTCGAACAAAACCGGGATCAAACAATCCTGCTACTAAACTACAATTGGGATTCGGCGTGAACCAATCCAAATCACGCCTCACTCCAGAGCGGGTCTTCACTTTTCTAGGCACCCCATTCAATCTATCATCAGCAACGATTTCGCCATCTCTAGAAAGAGTCCAAGACCTTCTGAGTCACATTCAACACTTCCAAAAACAAGAATCCTTCTCTCTCCGAGAATTAAGCTCACTCATCGGGAAAATGGACTCGATGGCAAACCTAATACCTTACGGCCGCTGGATGGTAAGACCCTTTCAGCACCACCGAATCGACAATTGGTCAAACCCCCAACTCGGCCAAGACCAAGGAGTGAAGTTTGCCGTCTCACATGAAGTAGACGTGCTTGCAAACTTAGCTAGTGCTAAAACATCATTCCCTCTGTCAGGATACTCCAAATCCAAAGCCCTGCTCCAGTCTTCCCTCGTTCTGTGCAACCTTTCTACAGCCTGAGACTGCGAATGATAAGGCTTACTATTTACAAGGTCGATTTCACACTCCTTCAAGAAACAAGCAGCCCGTTCAGAAACAAACGGTTTTCCAAGAATCGATTGGAGTTCCACAGAGAACCCAACCCTTGCACAAATCGCCAACAACTCATTTACTACCGTGTGTGAGTTAGCCTCCCTGACAGCCACTGCTTCAGGATGCCTAGTCGCCCTATCACAAACCTTTAAGACATACGTACTTTTGAGTTGAATCCAGGGAGATGGATTGTTGTGTGTGGTATTTTGTGGTATGGTGTGCTTAGGGTGGCAAGAGAAGTGATGGAGCGAAAAGAAAGTTTTTTTGAAGGCTTTCTTGTGGTGTGTTGTAAGCATAAGTGGATGGATTGCTCGTTAAAGAGAGAGTTTCCTGAGTGCTGCAGAGTGTAAAATTGGTGTGTCGTATTTGGTGTGTCAGTGGGGCTTTTGGTATTGAGCTGGTCCTGTTGCCGTGTTGTGGATGTGGAGTGGTGTTGTGGAGTGCAGTGGTGTGTGGCAATGTGCAGAAAAGTGCAGCGGTGTGCAGCAGTGTGCAGTGGTGGAAGTGTGCATAATGTGTTGTGCAGTGTTGGTGTGGTGTGCAGTGCAGCCAAAGTGCAGTGATGTGTTTGTGCTCAGAGGGTTGAAGATCGATCTTTGCCTTCTGTACATCGTTCCTGGTGATATGCATCACTAGTGGCCTGCACTTACCGTGATTGGTTGTGGACGAATCACAGCGTTGGGTTGGAGGTGTAAAGTTGCCATCTCTTGCTTGCTGACTGGACCGTAATTACCTAATGACTGTAATTAGGGCTAATTACGTTGTTCTATTCGAACGCTGAAGGAAACATTTGCCAATTTTGGGATGCCGGGTCTTTGGCTACATTTTCCACGTATGAGACAAGTGCGTTCCTTTTAACCGAAAGTGTTTCCATATTTTGGCGGGAACGAGCCCTTATAATGAAGATGGTTTGGCGGGAAAGGAGGTCTTTCCCAACAAGCACGCAACAAGGACAGAACTCTATGCACGAACTGTGTTGTTGGACAATTTCTTGATTCATGTGCGATTATTAAATGTTTATTTTTGTAAATTACGTTATGTTCAAGGAGGAAGTAAAGAAGTTTGAATTTAACAAGTCTGCAGCGAACCCTTGAAATTACAGTACTGTAAACGAGCGCCACCGGAAAATTTGAAATTTTTTTTCTTGAAGCACCCAAATGCCTCGCCGAGGCATATCTCGCCGTTTTTGCAATAATGGTCCGATTATAATAAATAATAATAATAAATAAATACAATTTACCACCAACACGTGGAAGGACTGCGGAAGGGCGCTGAACCACTAACACCGAGCCTAGATTTAAAGGAACAATAAAGAAAGACCTATAAAATTTCTGTGAGTGGGCGTTTCAAAAAGACTGTTAGGTTTTCGAGCATTAACATACGACAGAATCCATGCACTGTGGACTGTTCAACAGTTGATTCCTTGAGAGCATTCCAAACTTTCACAACACGTACGGAGAAAAAGTTCTTGCGACAGTTTGTACGTGCAGCCTGTACAGCAAGTTTCCAAGAATGACCACGCGTGTACATCCTACCTGGGGCTAAGTCGAAGAAAGGTAGATTTACTTCAATCAATCCTCTCAGAATTTTGTAAGTGAGAATTAGGTCAAATCTGATTCGACGAAGTTCAAGTAATTCAAGCCCAGTCCTGGCCAAACGTTCGCCATAGTTAAGATCCCGTAGACCAGGTAGGCGTTTCGTAAATTTACGTTGTACCGATTCGATGAGATCAATGTCCCCCAATTGATCCGGAGACCAAACCGGGGTAGCATATTCAAGGAGTGGTCTCACAAACACCTTGAACGCCCAAACCTTGATGTGAACGCTGCCAGACGTGAAGCATTTATTTACAATGGCAGAACGTTGGAAGGCCAGAGCGCAAATTTTTTGGCAATGAAGTGAGGATTTTAAGTTTTTAGTAAACCAGACCCCGAGGTCCTTTACCTCATAGGTAGGCTGGAGGGCCGTCGATTCGAGGTAATATAAGGGGCAGCAGTTCAGATTGCCAATGTGGAAAGTAAAACATTTAGAGATAGAGAGAGGTAACTGCCATGTCGTTGCCCACGAGGCCACATTTCGAATTTCAGAGTCCAGTGCGAATGAACCAATAGTAGTTAGGTTTTCTGCTCCAATCTTAATGTCATCCGCAAATTTGAATCCATACGTCTGTTCATTAATAAATTTTAAATCATTAAGGTAAATTACAAACAAAATGGGGCCCAAAACAGATCCCTGTGGAACACCACAAGTTACCATTTTACTGTCTGAAGGGATATTTTCAACTTTTACCCGTTGTGAACGGTTAAGTAAGAAAGCCGAAATCCACTTTGCCAAATCCCCCACAATACCGTACGCCGTTAATTTTAGAAGAAGTTTACGGTGAATTACCGATTCAAAAGCCTTTTTGAAATCAAAATAAATAGTATCTGAAACAATTCCAATATCCAGAGCAGAGGTCCAATGGTCAAGCACAGTAAGTAGTTGGTGGGTAGCTGATCTCCGGGGTAGAAAGCCAAATTGGTCTTGGACAATAATAGATAGTTTACCAAGATGATCAAGAATTTTATCGCGAATTATAGACTCCATAATTTTACAGGCCACACTGGTCAAGGCAATAGGGCGATAGTTTAACGGGTCCGAAGCAGACCCTTTTTTGAAAACAGGGGTGACAATGGCCGTTCGCCAAATATCTGGGATGCAGCCTACAGTATATGATAGCTGGAAAAGTTTATAAAGTGGGTAGCTAATTATGTTTACCAGTTGCCTCAAGAGAAAGGCTGATAGACCATCTGGTCCACAGGATTTACTTGGTCTAAGTTTTAATATTGCTTTAATCACCAAGTTCTCCGAGAAGGAAACCTTGGGACAAGCACATGGTGCAGGCAGCGAAGCATCCAGTGGTAGGGCTTGTCTACCGTCATCGATAATGATGTTAGAAGCAAAAATATTGCTTAATAATTTTGCCTTTTCGTAATTTTCCGTCTCGTAGGAGTTACCGGACTTAAGTGGCGGAATGGAACGTGATGCAGATGTTTTATGACGGTAAAGTTTAAACAGAGCTGAACTATTTCCTTCTCTGATAGCAGTCAACTCACGAGAACTGTGCCATGATTCAGTGCAGTTTGAATATTTCTTGCGGATATTATTATATGCAAGTTTATTATCAGTACTGGGGTTAGATTTCAGGAGTTTCCATAACTTAAGCTTTTGGGATCGGAGTTTAATAATAAATTTAGGCAGTTTTGTTTGAGCAACAGGTTTAGAAGGGGATTTCTCACGACACAGCTGCATGTGCCCTCGAAGAATATTTAGAAAACAGTTCCAGGCGAGATTTATTTCGAAATGTGTGTTAAAAATTAGACTGTCCCAATCGATGGGTGAAAGTGAGTTTTTGAGGTGTTGTAAATTTAGCTTTCCAATTTTCCCTTCCTCACAGGAATTGACTGGTGAATTTTTTACCGGATTTGAGAGGTTTAAATTAAAATTAACCTGACAGTGGTCACTATTACCAAAATGAGCCCCCACCTGCAGTCCAAAAACGAGCCTATCATCGTCACAAAAGACAAGATCCAGAATGCTATCTCCCCTCGTAGGTTCATCAACTAACTGTCGCAGACCCAGTGGTGATCAAGGAACAGTTTATGGTGACAATTGCTTGTCCAATTAAGGTTCCAGTCCACAGTGCAAAGATTAAAGTCGCCAAGAAGAATGCAAGAATGTAATGGATTCACAGAATGGGTAATAAAATCACAGAGCGAAAAAATAGCCGTATCATCATAACTATTTGGCAAGTAGCCTAAAATAAAGGTTATATTCCACCTAGGCAAGACAAACAGCAGACCTTCAGCATCCCTAGCCACATCCATAACAACAACTGGGATATTCTTACGATGCAACAAGAGGAGACCACCACCCCTACTCCCACGGTCGCGCCGGATCACGGAATATTTTTGGGAGTCCACCAACATACCATCAGTAAAGGTAGGGTGGAGCCACGTCTCAACAACAAAGATAAAATCGTAAATATCCAGCCCAATCAGGTTTCTAAAACAGCCAATGTTCCGCACCAGACTCCGTGCATTAAAAGAAACACAAGATAGTTCCTTCACTTCAAAACAAATGTGTACAGGTGTCAGCCTAGTAGCCGTGGGGTTATTTCCCATTACAGTGCACTGTTTTCCGGAGGGGTGTGGATATTCTCAAGTTCTAGCTGGAGCATCTGCTTTCCTCGAGAGGTCAGGTGGACCATATCCCTAGCTAGCAAAGTGTGGTCACGGCAGATGGCTTTGTCAATCGAGATGTATGAGTAATTATGATCCACGCATATTTGGCGAATCAGTGAATTTGTGTGAATCACTTTTCTGTCCAGTTCCCGATTAGCACCACCCAATCTAGGAAATAGCCCAATAAATGAGATTTTGATGTTCGGATAGGCAACACGGATAGACGTCGCAAAATCACTAAGTTGCAGGGCAATTCGATTAGGGGTTTCCTCAGCAAGATTATTGGTGCCAGCACAGATAATCACAGTTCCCGTAGGATCACATAATTTAAGGAGAAAAGGGAGTTTTTTTTGGAGATCCTCGGTTTTTAACCCTGGGTAAGTCCAGGTTTTGGAGTTTGGGTTACTACTGCCCCTCAGATTTCGTACATTCGAATCTCCAAAAATAGTTGTTACACCCTTCCATTCTACCGTTTTTATACTTTGATTTGGAGATGTGGACATAGCAGGATTTAATGTTTGTCCACGAATGCTTGCTTCCAGTTTACTCCCATTACGATCCTTATCCCGATTTTTAGCTTCACACAAAAGTGAGACATTTGTTAACCCTTCTCGAGTTATTATTACAAACTCTTCGACATTCAATAGCCTGTCCAAATACAAGACTCTTGGGGAAGCCCAAATCCGGACTTTCCATCTGAAAGACTCTCAAATCTACATTTGAAGATCGACTAAAACCACCAGCAGCGCTACTGCCTCATGGCCGCCATTGTTGTAATTTGTATTCATGTATTTGATTTTATACCTCTTATTTTTGGGCATAAAGCCCCAAACACTGGCTTAGTTGCAATTTAGGGGGAACTTCCTCTGTTCCATGTACAGTCAACCCTTTTTTGAAGTGTGATATTTTTTATTGTGTTTAAACGATCGCAACAACTATGAAAAATTTCCACTTAGATCAAACATTGTCCGTTAACTTTAAGGTTCAAACCTCCAAATTAACTTTATGCGTTTTAGCATACAACTAAGCTAGACTATTTATTGTCTTATTTAGCCTTTTATAATAATCTTTTACCCCCAGAAATGCTGCCATTAGTCCAAGTAATTAGACATCGGCATTCTACCGGACACGAATTTTAGTGTATATATGTTTATTTTAGTTCTCCTCTCAGCCCGACTGGACCCAACCAAATGCTACTGGTAGCTTAATCTACTATTAAAACCAAAAGAATTCTTAAAAGATCTGTTTCCAAGCAAATCCGTATGTCAAACTGTGCAAAAACTTCGAATCCTCAAAATCCCCCCCCCCCCCAAAACTAGTTGTGGTGTATAACACTGCAGTTTACAGTTAAAGCTTATAAAATTTTATACTAATGCTTTATCCATTACCCAAGCCAAAGTATTAAGCTTTAACAAGAGCCTATTCACGTTGCAAACATGTAAATATTCAATCCGTAGCCAATAATACAAAGAAAAGGCCTATTTCCCAATATTCAATTGAGTAAAACTCAAAACAGGCCTGTCTTTTCCGTTTACATGTCCCTACTCCTTCAAACGGCTCTGCACCCAGTCCCTTTGTTCAACCGACTTCTCCTCCCACTTTCCATTGTTCTCGAGGCCCTCGGCCAATCAGACCCCCGCAGCTATCCTCGGCATCCGCGCCTACTTCCGGTATTGTGTATAAAACCCCAGTCCCAGAACTCAATCGTTAGCACAGCTCACAGATCTCAAGCTAGAGAAGGGTCACGCCAGTCGGGAGTGGAGATGCCATGTCCGTGGGATGCCATGCCGGGCAAAATGGCAGTGGTTCGTATGTTTTTTGTTAGCTTTTGAAAATTTAATTTAGGACCCCCAAGTCTAAATTTTAGTTTAAAAACGTAACTTAAACTCTCTCTAGATAGGGAATACTATGGTGGTGACGCCTGTAGCGGCATCTTAGGTTTCTCACCCCATAACGTCAGAGTGGTACTCTTACTAAAAACCAATTTCTTTCTTATTTGTTTTAAACATTAATTCAAATAACTGACGGTTTGATCTTTGTGTGGGATTCATTGGTTATTCACTCCAGACGGATTTTATAAGTAGCCGAGGCTTTTGTAATTTGAAGAGTTGACTTAGAAACAGCAACTCTGGGAGGTTTAAGGCTCTGTTTTATCACTTAGAAACAAAACTGTGAAACAGTTGATCTTTCATGCGTGTTTGAAACATACTGTTTGATAGATTGTAACCAGCCGAGGCTGTTCAATCTTGCGGACGTCTCTGCGAAGCGTTCAGTATTGCTTTTACTATTTGAAAAATTAATTGATTGTTTTATTCTGAAACACAAACGTCGTTTTAGTCAAAACTTGTGAAACCGAATTACATGTTGTAAATTCAAACTTTGTGCTTTTAAATACTTTATTTCAAAAGCTTTCGTGCAAACTAAATAAATGTAAAGTGTGCTTTTCATTCCCTGTTGTTATAATAAAAACCAGGAGTTTTTAACTTCAGTTCGTTTGCTAGTTGATTAACTGTTTAAGTGTAAATAAATATGTAAACCATTTTTAGTTTAGCTCTTTGTAAACGGTTAAATTTCCATC
>JAHWFP010047650.1:36978-48101 GCA_023313725.1 Lithobius niger | reverse complement strand
TAACTCTCGACGTCAATTTTTAAGAGTTTGCTTCTGGCCTTGTGGCGATGGCTTATCTCTCCTCCGTCCGAAAAAAGCTTCCCAGAAAATAGCTCGCTAATAAAATTACTCGTACGAAAATTGCTCGTCGGAATAATTGCGAGCCCAAAAATAGACCGTGCAGTTAAATACTCTCCACACTGTTTTTTTAAATTTAGTAAAATGTTAAAAATGTAAGTTTAACAAGTAAAAATATTTCCTGCAAATATGCAACCTGTTTAGGATTACTTTGAGGACGTATGGATCGGAAGGCCCAATCACCGTTGTTGGGGACCTCTACATTTCCTCGTAGCCTGTGGAATTGTTGCGATGCAGTTCAGGATGGCCTCCCTAAAACCAACAATTTCTGCGCAGGCGGGCATCGTTCCTGTGCAGAATTGATTGGAGCCTACCATCCGACGATATGAAAATTTCAGAAGGATCTAGAAGACAAAGAGTGCCAGTGAAGGAAATATCGAGCAGCGCATTTTCGGGGATGAGCCACTTCTGTACAGACATAGACTGCGCGAAACGCATTGGACATATCAAAGCTGACTATGGGATAGACAACTGTTAGATTATTTGCGAGGTACATCGTACAATTTTACGAGATACGAGACGGAGGCATGTTTTGATAAAATTGCTTTAAACATTTTTTTTTAAAGAGGTGGGAAGGGGATAATTTTTTTAATGAACTTTAACACATCCTTTACTTGACTGCACTTAACAGTTATGTAGGAAATGTTTTTACTCAATGTCGACTTGAAAGAAAAAGTGTGAAGAGCAATTAACAGCTATTTTCTAGTTAGCAATTTTCTTGCGAGCAATTTTATTAGCGATTAATTGACTGTCAGCTATTTTCCGTGAGCTATTTGCCCGGGAGCATTTTTCGGTGAGCAATTTTCTGGGCAGGAAAAATGTCAATTCCTTTTCCCACGTTTTGGACACCCTGGGATGGAGCAAAGACGGTTCATCGTTGGGTCTCAGAAATGGCAGGGTGACACCTAGAGGTAAGGGGCCTTTTGAAAGGAATGAATGCCGTTAATTTGGATCAGGCCAGGAAATATTATGTAATTCTCGACTGCAGAAGGCCAGAATGTGCATTTATGAACCCACTTTACGTCCCTCGAAATTTCCAACACACAAAACACGGCACATTTATTAAAAAGACTTCGTCATTACCTTTGCATCTTCTGGCTCCGCCATCTCAACTGATCTTGTAGAAGCGCGAGCTTCTCAAAACGAGGATCGATTAAACGGGGTAAAACAGGAATTGATCTTGTTTCCTTAGAGGTTTTTTCACTCAGCAAATTACTGAAACATGGCCGACCATTTACCCAAGAGTCATTCGATGATGTATTCCGGCTTTCCTTGAAGGGAACAAACTCGTACCACCCAAAGAATAAAAAAGTACCACCTGCTAACAATAACAACAATAAATAGCATATTCCGGTATATCTATCTACAGTATAGGCCTATATATATGGACAAAGTCGAGACACGCAGCGTCGAGCCATTGTATAGCATCTCGTGACGAGAACGCCGTGTTATTAACATGTGCAGGCAGTACTCATTAAGAGTTCGTTTCCACACGGGATTGGACTGGAGGAGTAGAGCTATGCCCCATGCAATGCTGCAACGTGTAACAATGGGACAATAATAGGCGAGGCGCACAAGATCGGATTAGAGTTCACTTTTTTGTAATTTACTTACAAGAGCCTACAAACCATTACGTCAAACGTTCTATCTAAATCACTTAAGTCTAAACAAAACGACCCTAATCTAACCAACCTAAAACAATTATTATTATTGTTTTATTATTGTATTATTGTTTTTTTTTTAAATAGACAAACCTCCTGGTTCTTTTACAAAACCCTACCACCTGCCGCAAAGTAGCTGTACCACCAACATTGCGTGGGGAGACCCCAAGAATATAACCCATGTCCGCGTCCCAGAGGTGACACACCAGTAGAAAATGCTCTACCGTTTCAGCCTCTGCACTACACCTGCTGATAGGTGTGGCGCTCCTGCCCAGTCTGAACTCGTGCGCCCTCAACAACTTGTGCGCTCTAAACAAGATGAAACGATGCTTGGGCACGAGAAAATTAACATTGTCGTTGCATCTTCTTTGAGTTAGCAGGCCAGAAGAGAATGGAAGAACTTCTCCTAAATGAAGAAGTCACGTAGGTAGTTCATTGGTACACATGGTATGCACACGGTGGCATCCGGGTAAGGTGAGATGACACCACGTACACAGTGGAGGGCGCCATACAATGGCGTGTGTGTGTGTGGAGTGGGCACTTATGGGTGTGACAATGGGAAGATTTGGGTGTCTTTGTGTCACTTGTATCCTGTGTCTTGTTGATGCATGATGTGCAGTGCTGTACTAGATTCTTGTAAGAGAAACGACTAAGGGTCAAGGCGCCTGATTAAAAGCATTGAAGCATTAAGTTAGCATTGCTCGGCCAGAAAAAGGTCAATACTCGTATGATTTCGTGGTAAGTTTTGGTTTTGTTGTGCTATACTGTATATGGAGTTTTCGGGTTGCTTGAGGATGTTTGGTTCATGCATGGGTCATGTTGAAATCAGATATGTTTAGGTTAAATTTGCTAGTTGGTTAGTTACTAAATACCGGTAGCAGAGTGTATGGCTTCGGGCCGCGAAATAAATCTGTAAACCTGTTAACTTGTTGTTGAGAACCAAAGTGAAACGATCCTTGTTTACCCTTAAATCTTCCAGTTTTAAACCTTAGGGTACTAAGTCTATTATTTTGAGTGCCCCTCTTCCCTGAAACTGGGAGTGCCCCTCTTCCCTCTGCCGGTTGAGCCGTAAGTGTTTCCTCCACTTTGCCGGTGCTTAAACTTTCCCTCAAGTTGACGGCCTGCAGTTGCCGAGGGGTGTCCTTCCTGGGTGGCTACCTGATATGGCCCCTTCTTGTATGCACCTCTGAAGCCCAGCAGCGCTGATTAGGCTGAGGTTGTGGGATAACTTTCCCATTTCGCTGTTTCTTTTTAGATCTGGGGCTAGCCAAATCTAAACGAAAGTCACACCTCAACCTAATCGGAGCCACCCTTATACTTTGACTAAGGTCTTCAGAGGTGTGTACAAGAAGGGTCCATTTCGTGTTGCCACCCCTTACCACCTGCGGACCATCAACATGAGGGAATCTTTTAAGCACCCAAAATGAGAAGGAAGTGCTTATGACCAAACCGGCAGTCGAAATGTGTGATGGTGCTGTCAAACCAATGCACCGTTGCCACTCTTAACTCCCTCGTCCATACAAGGATTTGTGTAGTCCCAGTAGTTCAGGGACCGTTTGTCCTTCGTTACTTTGATGATACCTACTAGCTTGCTTCTGGACAATAAATGATAACAACCATATGTTACAACGAGGGCGCAGACTCGTATCGACAGGAGCCATGATAAATCTAAGATTTTGTTAAATGCTGACCCGGGTGCGAGAGCCAGAATTAGACTATTTCCGGTTTCTTAATTTGCTTTAAAAGTGTTGAAATAATCCGGAATTGTGGTAACACGGAGTTGCCCTAACTCTTGTCTAATTTGACAATAATATGGTTGCGCTTTCTGATGTCATATGTATAGCCGCAGTGAGCGCGGCAGCGCTATCGTGCTTCTCGATAGCGTTCTGCCCAATATTGCGCCTATCGGCGGTTGAATCGCTTGTTTGCTCCTTAGTACGACTTCGCTGGATATTTTGTTTATCGCTGTTGGCCCTGAATTCAATTCTACCTGCTCGCGACCCTACATCACTTACTTACCTGCGTCACTTCTTGGTCATCGATTTTGACATCATTTACTATCTTGACGTAGTTTACCTAAAATACTTTACCAACAAAAACAAATAAAAACCTTAAGTATAACTTACCTTATTAATTAGGTTTAATTCTTACTTATGATATTTATCGTAGTGTTTATTTAATTTTGTTTAACTGTTTATTAAGATTGTTTATTTTCATCGGGTGAAGTCAATCACCTGATATGCTAATTTAGATTTTCCCTTATAACCCCGACCTTCGTAACTTTGGTGTCTGTCCTATTCCGTCTGTCCGTCTTGCATCGCAGGCTGTTGCTGTCGTCGGCTGGTGTCTTGATGCCATGTAGCCGCTTTCATGATTTTAATGTAGTACTAATTTTAAACTAATTTTTAACCGTCAGTTGCCACTTAATATTTTACGCTGCAATGTTGTTGAAGTACCGCTCTTGGGTTGCCACCGATCACGTGAAGTCCTCACATGAAAGATAATATGAATAACTATTTTCCGTACGTCTTGAACTGACATGTTTTACCTAAACGTGGATTTCTTGGCATCACCCGTGGTTTTAATTCGTAGTCACCAAGGTTTGGTAAATTTTGGGTTCGACTTCTGTTTGTTGTGAATCACCTTCGTGTTGCAATTTATTAAGTGGTTTATGTTAACTATTATTGCTTCACTGTGTTGTAGTAGTGTTATCCATTCAGACGAAGCAAGATTGAGTTTCTGCTAAGGCTGAAATTTTGGTTTGAGGGTTCGATACTTTTCCTTGGTTTGCTTTCCCCTTGGGATATAATTTTAATCCGTTGCGTGAAGCAACGAATTCCGTTAATGTACTACCTAAATTTAACCCGTTACGTGAAGCAAATTTGAGTTCAGTAGATCGGAGTCTTTCGTCACAAGAGGACCCGAGATTAACTCCTAAGCCATAACCCGTTACGTGAGGTCGTAAAATTGTGCCCCCCCCCCCCTTAACCTATGGCGCATTTTTCACTTAGTACTAATCAAATAACTCGTTCTGTAGCGAGAGGACTATTTGAAAAACCATAAACTTGTCCGTTACGTGATGTCCGAACTTTAGGCTATTCGCTCGAATTATTTGCTACATTGATTACCCATCACTTAAGCTTTCCGGTGTTTTCTGAATGTCGACCGAGTAAAAGAATTTCAGTTGTTTAACTCCTAGTAGTGTAATCCTTACCCCCGTTTTACTAACAGAAATAAATAACCAAGACACAACTCTCGTTTACCGAGTGCTAATTTTGACATGTAGTGAAAGTGTTTTGCATCTTTGCTTTGCTTGCCTTAAGTTATAGCTCACTAGGTCACCGGTAGAGCGATTTTTCCCCTTCTCTCGAGCTCAGGCGGCTTTGGACCCCCGTACTGAACCCGGAACCTCGAAAAGAAACCCCTAGACCCATTTAATTTACATCTCCCCGCTGTCCGCCACACAGATATGGGAAGGTATCATCTCTCCCCCCTAATAAGAGCGTTATACTTGTATCGACAGGAGTCATGATAATTCTGAGATTTTGTTAAATGCTGACCCAGGTGCGGGAGGCAGAATTACACTAACTCGGTTTCTTAATTTGCTTTAAAAGTGTTGAAATAATCCGGAATTGTGGTAACACGGAGTTACTCTAACTCTTGTCTAATATGACAATAATATGGTTGCGCTTTCTGGTGTCATATGTATAGCAGCAGTGAGCGCGGCATGCTAGCGAGGCAGGGATGTTATTTATGGTAATTCTGGTTCCCTTGCAGGTGTCTGTATTTCAGAAAAATCAAGAATTACGGCAACTCCGTGTTACCACAATTCCGGATTATTTCACACATTTTCAAAGCAAATTAAGAATCCGGAGTTACTGTAATTCCGGGTCCCACACACAGGTCAGCATTTAAGAAAAACCCAGAATTAACGTCGACTCCGTGTCGATACAATTCCGGTACCCCGTTACAATCCTTTTCTTAGCCTTTAGCCGAAGCATGTTTTGATTCTCCTGTTTAACGTTGTTGACTGCTGTTGCTTTGTATCATCTCATGTCTCATTCATTGTTAATCCATTGTATACCCTTTTTCCCCTTTTGTTGCAAACAACCTTTGTATAACGAACTCGGGCTTTTCTTCTCCTTTACTTTTTTCCTTCCTACTCCTACCCTCCGTGGAGTAACAGCTCGTCTGTACTGAGAGTATGACAATGCCATTTTCTCTGGGTAGTTAATCTTATTTGTTCATGATCAAATGTTAGCTCTACTGCTTAATGCTTAGCTCCACTCTGGTTCGGGATCCGTGACTCCACTGGATCAAGGGAAATTATTCATAGAAGTTCGTTTCTTCATGACGTGAAATCGTTGCACCGAACATACAGAATTATGGGTATCCCAAGACAATCCCCATACCAGGATCGTAATACAGGAGGCATTAAAGAAGGACGAAGAGGAGGGAGGGAAAACGTGGTCAAGATTGCAACCTTTGGCCGTAATTCCAACAAGCATTTCTGGTTAATTGAATTAAACTAATCTTAGAACCGACTACGAGTCGTCTTTGTTTTCTAAAGAATAAGGGTCAACCGTTCTCCAAAACATCGACCCATAAAGAACCTCTACTGAGCGAAGGACTACTTCATGCAGAGTGCCACTCCATATATCATCTTCAATAGTCTTTGTACTAGCATGGTCACGCTTTGCAAACTGGAGAGTTGGGGAGTACGTCAGCAAAAATAGGGAAACCTAAATTAGACACAGTTGTTATCCAGACTGACAGGAAACATAGGATCTTGGTTTCGAGGAAGAGAAGACAACCGTTCTTTGCTGGTCCCATCGGAAGTGCGTTTTTGCTAATATTTAAATAGGCACCAACACAAAACGACCGCTGACTCTCCGGACTGATTTATGGCCATGCGTCAGCGTCGACACCAGTTTTGTCTTTCCCTTCTATTTACGCTGAAAGATCAGGCAACCTTCGGCATATAGCCCAGCTTTGCCAGTGTGATCAGAGGCCTTGACATTTGGGCCTGCACACCTGGCACTAACCTTTCGGCAGACTCCTACTGCTACTAACCGATTTGAAACTTAACATCATTATTCTTAGTGACTTTGTCTACTTATATAGCTCCATCACACTCCCGTTTTTCACAATGACAGCTTCCACTACACCACTAGAAACTACGAGGCTACCACTATGAATGCTTTTAGAAGACGAAATTTCAAAAGTCTATGCGGGGTTTTTCAGGGGAGCCTGGGGTAGCCGGTTGGACCGTCCTCAAGAGTCAGCCAATAGTAAGCAAATTCATCATCCTACAGAAAAATCTCGGGTAAAAAATCACTAACTACAGGTACTTCTAATTCCTTTTCAGCACCCTGACCCCTTGAAGAACAGGCTGTGTTGCTCGCTATCATCGATCGTTCTTCCACTCCCCTCCTTACTCCAAGCACGCAATCAAGTTTGGAATGCTTCGCCACCGGTGGCTTAAAGGGAATCATGAGGCTTCTGAATGGCCTCTTGCACAGTTTTAGGGACTTCTTCTACCACATATTAGTCCTGGGTTTCCTGTTTCTGAATTTCTCTCGCACGGGAAGCATTAAGCTTTTCGTAAAGTGTTGTGACGGTGAATGAAAAAGTCGCTAAATAGCAGGGTTAGTCTCAAGTTTCCTGTCCTCGCCTTTATCGGCATGTGACTGAGAGGGGGGATAAACTAGTGGGGGAGGAAAGTGCCGTTACAGAAGATTAAGATTATTCAATACGACCTGCTTATTCGATGCATCCACGGTTTCTTCCGAAGCCAATTCCCTGACGCATTTTTCTTGAGAGCTTCCTTGTGAGTCAATGGAGTTCGAGCTTTTTTAGCGATGAAGTTTTAGTTCCTGCCTTTTGCCCAATGTTTTCTCAAAACACAAAACTCTTCCTCATAAGTTAGGCAAATGTCTGGGCAGGAGTTATTACGGAAGTCACGGCTTCGGCACTTGTGGCATTCTCGGTGTCGATCTCCCAGCATCAAATGCCGGCATAACCTCAGTACCACGTGCTGAGAGCAGTCAAGCATACCACCACTCACTACGAGCCCTAATAAGAAGTGTAAGGGAGAACAATGTGGTGCCTGGCTGGTTGGGAGAGGCCACCTAGTGGTTGGGAGTGCAGTTGAATGATATTAAAGTTAAAGATCATTACAGCTAGTTAACGTTATTCTAACGAATCAGTTATAAATAAAAAAAAAAGGTAAGTAGTTTAGGATGAAAGTAAAAACAAATAATCCTTTGTGCCCACTAATACCATCAGATTGCTCAATTCCTTTGTTATGGACAAGGCGTCGCAATGTGCCAACACATCGTTTATTTGTATGGTAAAACGACATGACGTAATGAATTTAGAAAAAAAAACCGACGAAAATGGCTACGGGGTAAAAAAAAAGCTATGGAAAACAAACCTGGAAAAAACGCCTTTAAGTCTACGGAAAAAGCTGTGGAAAAAAAAAACATTCCGACACAATTGTTAAGACAAGCACATCAATTTTCTCTTCACTCTATGGTATGGAATATAACATTTTAAAAGAGTTGCATAAGTTCTTATTCGATGCTTCTTGTCGTAAACCAATGTGAGGACATTGATCAGTAGACTATTCCCTGAATCTGTTACGTGACGCGAAGCATTCCTCAGAAAAGTTCATGTGTAGATTTGTCTAGGAGGTTTTCTGAAATTAAACTGAAAAAAAAATGATAAATAATTTTTGTTGGGGGCAATCGCTCCCACTGCCCCCTTCTGGATCTGTGCCTGATGTTTTGTTTGACATGTAACCAACCTGTATAGCATGTTTGATCAAATGAAAATAAAACTATATTGCAGTGTGAAGCAACAATAAGTTGCATTTCGTGTACAGGGCAAGCTTTATTCTATGTATCATACTCAACTTTCATGATAGTGTAGAGTAGATCTTACCTCCAGCTTAGACAAAAATAAGCATTTGGTTAATTGGCTTTCAAAGAATAAAAGAGTTCCGTTCTTGAATTAGTGCCAGGTTTTGCGGGTCATGCAGGTCTACAGTACTCAAGTGATCATACCGTGGTCCAATCATAACGTGTTTGGACTGTTTCAAGACCTCGTGTGTATGGATTTGGACATCTTTGTATGAAGCTTGATCAATTAAACTGTGAGCTGCTCTCTCATTCAACTACAAGAATCTTCAACTAAACCGAATTTTAGTTATCACACCTGTGGATTACTATTTGAATATATGAATGACAATCGTCGCATGAAGTGAATTGGAACCTACTTTTTTTTTTTACCTCTATCTATACAATTCAGGTTAAATAAAAAATAAACAACTACGGGCTAACAAAATTGCTTTTATTCAATTTACTAATAGACTAAAATAATTTAAACACAGTATATTTGCATTCTATTACTTTTCTTCAGCAGTGCTTAAACCGTCTGGCCCCTTCCTTATAGCATAAACCAACAGAAGCCACCATTGGCATTATCAAGCGGAATTTAGGTGGTATAGTCTTGAAGACGTACTGTTGAGCGAAATACAAAGCACAGATTGCTGGAAAACAAAATTAGAATTAAAGCACGTGATCCATTTGGAAAACAAAAGCACAACCGCCACGCCAATCATAATATATAAAGCCCTTTCCAATAGTTCACAAAAGACAAACGTTACTGGAAGTTTTAACCGTCTTCAGCCTTAATTCATAATTCTTGCTCCTACTATTTGTCACAACGTTGTGCTGGTGAGAGCTTATTATTCCGAATTCAATATTCATTCAGCTACATGCAGCACTTACAACTACATACTCACATGCAACTACGTAAAACAAAGATAGAAAGCTCATTCTAACTAAACCTGGGTTACACAAGAGATAGTAGCGCCCTTGCACAGTTGAGGCTCCTAACGCACAACGAAGACACAGTAGCGACCTTGGCCCTTGCACAGTTGTGTTCTCTAATCAGTGCAGCAACTAGCTTTTTCCAACGAGGGGTGCAAGGTCGAATTTCTGGGCCCCTCCTTGATAAAGTAAACAATTTTGGGCAAAGTGACTCTCAACCCCGATCAAACAATAGTGAATTCTGTCACTTTTGGGCCCTTGACTCGTACATTTTGGGCCCACTGCCTCCTGGGCCTTGGTGCCTTGCACCCTTTGCACCAACCCCAATTGCTGCACTGTCCTTAGTGCACAAAGAATGCATAGTAACGTCCTTGCACAGTTACGGCCCCTAAGAATATGTTGTAGCACCCATGAACAGTTGCGGTACCAAGTACACAAAGAATACATCGCAACGTTCTTGCGCAGTTGTGCCCCCTAATGCACAAAGAACCCATGACAGCAATAACACAATTTTCTTTTAAGTGTTGTATTTAGAATCGTTTATTTCCATTATCTGTTTTTTTTAATGTCTTATTTTGTTCCTGAATAAGTACGACAAGTACGACAAGTTTGTCAATGTTTATTATGTAACTGTCTTCTAGTATTTGCACATCAGTGGTAGCAACTAACGTATCTAATATATCTAAACGTGTAAGATGGGTTAAAGGATGGAGCTAACTCGGATATTCACTAGTACACACAGTACTGCAAGGATTGGGATGGAATCTTATTGTGCCATTAGGCAAGGGTCGCAGCGAAAAATCACAAAAATGAGGAACAAAAGTAGGAACTTCTTCCAAAAAAAAAAAAAAACAGGAAATAGTAGGGGAAAAGTTGCTACCAAATAGTAGAAAAAGCAGGAAGTTTTACAATGAAAAACATACCGTACTCAGGAATCATTTTGGGATCAGAGTTTAATTCTTGCTGGTTAAAACGCACATTTTTTAAATACGGTAGTTTGTGATAGTGAATCGTTAACACTTGATTTTTATTATTTAACACTTCAAGTACATTAATAGATGCTAATTAATTACACTACTGAAGTAAAACCAGCCTTCCAACATATTTCTGTGAGTCAGCATATTTTCGGCTTTAAATTTTTTCTGTAGAAGGAGAGTTATGTTTTTTTTTATTTCTTCTTGTGTCTTAGCTTACAAATCCATAGTGTCTTGCATTTTTTTTCATAACCTCTACCATCGTAATTGCCACAGTTGCAGCTTAATGTGTGTCCCTTAATTCAACGAAGTAAAAACGTGTAACGTAACGTAATTAATTTCTTTCAAAATAAGTTGTTTTTAGTTGGTTTAACAATAAAGTGTTTTGCCACGTTTTTCGTTTATATTTTAATTAAGGATTGTTCAACTAAAAAAAATGGGAAACAGTAGGAAAAGCACGATTGATAAAAAAAAAATGGAGGAAAAAGTACGATTGATAAAAAAAATGGAGGAAAAAGTACGATTGATAAAAAAAA
>JAHWFP010047650.1:8264-20867 GCA_023313725.1 Lithobius niger | reverse complement strand
TAACACTGCAATTTCATGTGGCCAATTTTTGTTAGGTTACTCAATACAAAGTACTTGTTTTACTAGCATTTTTTTAATTATCTTTATTATTATTTGTAATTTTAAATCTGTTGGTAAAACTAATATCGAACTAATAAAACTTGCGCGAGTCTTCCTGTTACGGATTTTAAAAAAAATCGGAGAATTCAAGGCCAGGAGGAATATTCCGCCCTTTCCTCCCTGGCCAGTCCGCCACTGTAAAAACAGGACATCATTCGCTTTGTTCACTTTTTCAATAAGAAACAACACCACAAATAAGCGTAATAAAATACTGTCATAAATCGCACCCGGAAAGCAGCGAGGCTATGAGCGCCTTACATTCAATGTACCGTCCAGATTCCACCGTAAAAATTCCGTGTACCATCCAGATTACCGCTAAAGTGACGACTCACTTTGTATTGTACTTCGCGATAAGAGACGAGCCATCTCGATGTCCGTGTTAGTCTCTAATCGACCACAATTTGAAGAGCAGACTTGCCGAATTGCGCAGTTACACGCCAATTTTTCGTATGAGCGCACACCTTTACGATGACATTTCGCTGACGTCATTCACAGATCGTATACTATCGAGCGATGGTTTTTCGCTTAAGGACCTGTTTAGAGGTTATCATACTTCAAACTGCGTATGTATATTCTGTTCAGTGTAATACCTTTTGTACTTGCGCACTGCAAGTGACCCACCAACATACTTGAATTTCGCCGGATCAGAATTGAACAAATGTGCCTGGTTTTGAGGTGATGTAGCTGACGTAAATCCCGTACCCCCGTTTTTTGGCCACAACCACATTAATTCGACGTGTGACACGTCGAATTAATAAAAAGGAAAATACACGACTGGAAGGAAAATGTAGTTTACATGGTATATAGCCAATTGTTGAATCGCATTTTGCCGTTATTTTTCTCCCAAACTACGAGGCTCATTACGCTTGCTGCGCGGCTAACCCTATAACGTCAGAAACTGCAACTCATCACAAATTCCTTCCAATTAGGAATGAATGTATCTTTAAATTCTACAAAGAATATTTTGATTCGGCGAAACGGGATTCGGCAAAACGGGAATTAGGTGAATCGGGACTAGCACCCAGGGGCTGCAGCTCAGGGTATAAAAAGCCCTGGAAGTATGTCACTGCTTCAACCGCATCTTTGAACCACTGACATCTTTATAAGGGCAGACCGTATGGGCCTGTAATAAACGCCGAATTCTACCATCCCTCTGGCTTTCTTCCTTAACTGGGCTAAGTGGCATTGCACGCAGAAGGACTGAACTCGTGATCCACAAAATTGAGGACATCCCCGCCCTCCACACCCCTTCCATTGAAAAGAGATCTTTACCCCCACCTAGGTCCAAAAATAATCTGGACTTCTCCCTTCTCTCCTCCCAGCCAAAAAAAAGCCCGTTGAAGCTACCCGTACATTTCTGTAGTCAAATTAAATTACAACACATTGACAAGGTGGGCCTATACATGTGTAAAACGTGCAATGAAATTTTTACAGAAAGAATAAGGATGATTTTATAAGTTTTATTTTTTAAACCACCTTCGTATAGAGATTCACAGCAGTACAATAACCTTTGCCAGATAAATGGCATGCTCATACCTCCATAAGACAGCACCAGCAAGATGTTCCCAGGAATCGAACTTTTTTTCCCTGAAGTGTATTGTACTCAATCCTCATCAGCATTGGCCCATGCCAACTTACCTTGCAAACACTAACCGTGATGGTATGGGGGCAAAGGGTGGCCTCATAAAAAACTAAGACGGTTTTAGAAATTTCGAATACTAACTAAAGGGGCTATTTTTGATACTTAGAATTTGTATTTATCTAGTTTGGTAGTTTTTTCTGCTCTCCCACTCAACCCCCAAACCAGCCTAACAATGCATGACCCTTACCCCTCGATAGGACTCGACAAATCGTTGGTCTTCCCCTCACAGCAGTACAATACCTTTGATAGATAAATGCATAAAGTGTGCTGCCCTTAACTCCAGAGCAGTAACACTTGTAAGACGAAGACCCACTAGGACCAAGCATATTTTTTTAAATAGTATATTGTACTAAGTTACCATACTAATTCCTTGTAAACACTTACGTAATGGGGGTCTGAGAGGCATGTTTCCCAGAGGCTATTTTTAAAAACTACGGATGCTGTAAGTGCCATTTTTGAGGCTTAGAATTTGTATTTTTTTACAGGACTCGAAATATCCTTTACCACAATACAGCTGTGTGGTATGATAGACGGGAAAAGTCAGGATGGAAAGGTAGTAAGAATATTGAAACACCAGCAAGAACTATTAAAACAGGCCTTTTAATCAGTGGTTGCTTAAACTCTTGGAGCCTTTTCTGCAATACAGCTGTGTGGCTTGATAGACGGGAGGGAGTAGTCAGGATGGGAAAGGTAGTACTGATTTCACATGGAATAATTCGTCTCGTGCTGGGGGCTGGCCGCAGCCGGACGCGGCCAGCCCTCTTTAGCAGATTCTGGAGGGCCAGCGCGACTTGATTTCAGACGGTTTAATAAATTATAAGCTGCCGTTGTCAGCCTCCTTGCTTTGACAACAACCAGTGGCGGGAAAATTTTAACTACAATGAATCTTTGTTAGCATTTCCAGCAGCGCGGCACGGCGCGCGTTCGGATTTCCGACGGAATAATTAAAGCGTGCCGAGCAGCGCCAGCCCGTGCTGGCCCAGGCTGGCTGGTTGTGGTGTAGCGGCCATCGTGGCTCGCTTGCGCGCGGCATGGGTCAGCACAGCACGCAAACATTATTCGGTGTGAAATCACTATAAGAAAACAGGCTTTTAAACATCGGCTACTTATCCTGCTGACTACTTCAGTCCAACATGTCACACAGTTGCATTGCGGAAAAGGCTGCCAAGGGCTTGAGCAGCCGAAGATTAGAGGTGCGTCTTGCTAGTTCCTTGCTGGTGTCTGAATATTCAAGGCCAAGAAGGTTGTTAGATGTAAATTAAGGAAAATAGTTGTTCGTAGGTGGGGAAAGGGACAGTACATTTTCATTTAACTACCCTGCTCCCCCCCCCCCCATATTCCATAAACGCACCTGCAAGGTATGTAACGTATCATTGAGGATTTAAGTTTCTTCTTAAGTTGGACCTTTAATTTCATGTTAGTCGATGTATTCTTCCCCTATCTTGCTAGGGCAGTAAGAATGTGCATTATTTATTAAGAAAGTACGAAAATGGGACTTTGTCTTCATGTGGCTCGAAATCCACGTCGAACTTGTGTATGTACCGTACAAATTACAACATACAAAAGCGATGCTAAATCGACTCGGGAAGAAGTTCTCGGACACGTGTATGCAGGAAAATCTTAATTATTTCACCCAAGGACTGGTTTGTTTTTTTGTTTTGTTATCTTGCACAAAAGCAAATTACATTTTGAAAACAACAGTCAGTCTAACCAGAGATGGCTGCTTTAAAAAAGTAAATTTCTAACTATAGTATAGGTGGTCAGTGCTACAAAAGGGAATCCTACGCACGGAACTAGATAGTGCTACCTGTGACAGGACTGCTTACAGGAAAAAAAAGAACAAAAATAAAGACAGCAACTTACTTTTTAGTTAGAACTTTTAACTAACAGCTCTATTTACCGTCTGCTGTTAGTACGACATACCTTCATAGTTGGGCAGCTCGAGACCGCAACCAACGTCATTTGAGGCTTTGGTGGAGCTTGTTGCTTAAAAAAAAATCGTAACCACAATTAAAATAAAATCCATACATCTTTATTTACAAGAACACTGTAGCAAACTCCAGAAACATTAATATCATTACCAATCATTTCTGGAAGCTAGAAAGGACAAAATATAAGGTATAAGAAGTGGGGGCAGCAAATATCCATAGCAAATACTTTCGAGCTAGTTCCGATTCATGCTTCCGGTTTTTTTTTAAACTCATTTTAACTAATTTTAGGACGCTGAATCTAATGGTAAAAACAGTTTGTCTATATCCGGAACTGTTCCAGAGTTGAAAAGGTGACGGACAGTCACACAAACAAGTGAATATCTGTTTCCTTGGGTAGCCACAGTTAAGATCGAGTGGTGTCTTTATCAATATCTTACGTGCCCTTGAAAATTAACCTATGTTACTTACGGATGGGATATAAACTCGCACGATTTACTTAGTTAGTACTGGTAACAGCTTGATCCGTCATAACTTAACGGTCGGGATATCCAGTTGACGTTTAAACTAGCCCAGGAGTAGCGTGGCCCTGGATCTAATTAACCCTCGACCTGGAAGTTAGTGGACTAGAGAAAAAAGTTGGTTGATATCCATGTTGGACTAAGTTGGGGTTTTGTCAGCTCTTTACTCCTTAGACCTCGACCTTTAGGCTAAACTAGCCCTCGATATACTTATGTTAAAATGTTGTTAAGCTCAGGAATAACGCTAATTCTGGATGGATATCACCACTTTTCACATCTCGGGGCTAACTACTCAGTATTAAGTTAGACCTCGACCTACAGGCCAAATTTTGTTTAGCCCTCAACTTATTTTGTGATGGATATCACCATTTTCCCTTATTACCGAGCTTAACCCAAGGATTAAGCTTAAACCTCAACTGGATATTCCCACCGTTAGGTTATGACTGATCAAGCTGTTGATCTGGGCATTACGATGTACAAACTCGCACGATTTGCTTAGCTAGTACAGGCCCTGTACTAACTAAGTAAATCGTGCGAGTTTGTACATCGTAATCCCCAGATCTATCAGTTTCTTCGACAGTTGCACGTACAATATGGCACCCAAATTATGCCTCAGGCAGTAACCCATGTCAGCAAGGCAAACAAGCCAAGTTCACCAATGTAGGTTAGTGAGGGAGATTGGGTGGATGTTCACTGTATTATGACTCGAGTATCGTTCAATCAGAAACGTAGTAGAAACACGGGGCGCCGTTGCATTTATTTGCTTTAATTCAACGTGTGACGTGTGTTGCGCAAATAAGCTTTAACATATTTTAATGGCAACTAAATAAACTTTTGCGTTGTACTCTAAGCTAAGTCACCACAGAGGGACAATTTTGCTAAGTAATTCCAATCAGACATTTTTAGGATCTTTTATATGCCACAATCGACATTAGCATAAGGCATCACTGGGTCCTTCTTTTCCCAAAAAAGGCACGGGTGGCTGAGGTCTGGCTCGAACCAGGGACCCCATGAGACCATCAGGCCATCTTGCCTCAAATAATACTGTCTATTAGTTTGTTGAAATCACATGAATTAGCAGAGCTAGGATGATGAGCGTTCCATATGATGGGTTAAAAATGCTACCAATTCGTAACCTGTCGATAAAACTCATGCGACTTTAGCTTGATCTAACTCAGTAAAACTTTCGAAAGCAACCATAGTCAACTAAACCAGACAACAGGTTTGCCCGAGACTTCAATCTGTAGATTTGAACTGAAAATTGAACCGAGATTTGCACGGTTTTTAGTTGATTTTCATGGATTTCTGTTGCTCTGCATAGATTTGCATTTATAGATTTGCACCGAAATTTGCACGGATATTAGTAGATTTGCATGGATTTCTCCCGATTTTCAAATTATATATTTTCAGATTTGCACTCAGTTTTGCAGAATTGCACATAAATTTCCACGGATTTGTGTTGATTTGCAGATTTCTAGAGGCAGATTCGCAAATTTGACGTTGATTTGCAAATCATAAGTCGTACCAGATTACGTTTGTCGGACCCCTGGGTTTTAACCCAAAATCGCCAACAGTACGCTTCGTCGTCATGTCGACGCTCATTCACATAACAGCAGTAAACTGCACCACCACAACGCGTCACGTTTAACGTCAGAACGTCTCTGAGCATGCCAATTTAAATATACATGGGACATGTATTCAACGGTACATCTCCCAGTTGAAACATTTTAGAAAGGATTCATAACACAAAGGAATGACCAACGAATAATATTGAATATACTTCCTGCAGAGTACCTAGACATATTGATGTATATTTCACTTAGAGGTTATGTCCTTTCAAGTTTTCTGGCAGACGCATTTTGTAGCACAAAACTTGGCTCGTTCCTACTGGAACTCTTGGCTACAGTCAGTACCTCACTAAATGAATCCCAACACATTTTCGAGCCAGTATTGGCATAAAACAATCATAATATCATTGTTATTTAACGAAACTATTTTATTAAACACCGTCTTCAGTGCAAACATTTCAGACTGACAACAGAGTCCATAGTAAAAGTCAATATCGACACTAAAGCCATTGCTATGCCAGTATACTGCCAGTGTCAACCTGAATACCATTCACCAAGCTGGGGATTCCACGATACTTGGCCAAATAGATGTTAGGGAATTCCATGAGACGTGTACCAGTTACAAAGCTGACATCGATACAAAGCCATTGCAACATCATTATATTGCCAATATCTGAAAGAATTCCACATATCAAGTTAGGTTTTTCGAGAAATAGACCTAGGGTCCCAATTAGGGAAATATGCGCATGGCCAAGCCAAGATGATTGGCAAAGAAAAAAACAAGTTTCGGTTACACGGTGTGCGTTTTACACCTCCCTCAATACTTCCCCAGCGACAGATGAAACTTTCCTGCAGAGAGGCAGAACATGATGGAAAGCCCTCATTTTGGGTCAAACGAGAGCCCTGTAAAACGGGGCCTGCAGCAGTAACCGGTTGGTTCTGTGCTCATGGAAGGGGACCATAGTAAAGTTAAACCAATTTGCTGGTTCTCCCCCACCCCCATCATTAACTTTATGCCTTTCTTTGACATAATGGTATCACTTGACGTTGACCATGGAATAGGCCGTGTCTGCATGTGCACGGTGCCAAACGACCCCTACTTCCTTTGAACTGGGTGCTGGTCAGACGAGGCATCTTTCTTCAGAGATGGGGTTGTCAACATCCACAACGCTCATTGTTGGGCTGCAGCAAAATCGATTCTGGCTGCGAGAACATCGCCCACTAGGTCCATTGGCATGTCAACATTTGGTGTGGAATCCTAGACATCAGGATCATTGGTCCTGTATTCTGTGATGGAACTCTTAATGCTGAACGTTACCTAGAAACCATTCTTGAGGAAACAGCTTTCAACCTTCTTGTGGATCTACCCTTGAATGTACGCCAGTGGACTTGGTTTCAGCAGGATGGCTCTCCGCCTCATTTTGGAATAGGTGAACGCCATGGCTACACGATTCCTGGGAAGTTGGATTGGACGTATTGGTCCAGTAGAATGGGCAGCACGCTCGCCTGATCTGATCCCACTGGATTTCTTACCTTTGGGATACGTAAAATCCAAGGTGTACAACACTCCACCTTTGAATATCAGTGATTTGCAGCAACACATCCGTGCTTGTGCTAGACTCCATGCTTGGCAGTACTAGAAGATGACTTGACGAATGCATGTGGCAGAAGGTGGTAATTTCGAACATGTTTACTAAACATGTACACCTGAACGAACGTATTTCATGGATGGTAGGGGAAAAATTGGATGAAAGAGCACATCAACACAACAGTTATTTGCACCCACACGTGTTGCTAAATAGATAATTCACACTGCATCTGAGCCCACTAGAAAGCTGATGCCAATATAAAGCCATTGCAACACTAGTATATTGCCAATGTCAGCCAGAATTCTACAGGCCAAGTGGTCGAGACAAGTCACGTCAAATATATAATTCACACTACAGCAGAGCTCATTACAAAGCTGTTACAAAGCTGACATCGTTGCAGAGCCATTGCAACAGCAGTATATTGCCATGTCTAACAGAATTCCGCCGACCAAGTTAGGAATTTAGCAGAGACAAGTTGAGACGTGGTAGGGCGACGTGGTAGGGGGAAGTACTGAAAAATAAGCCTATAAGACGTTATTTGCAATATAGGACGGCAAGCCAAATTAGCAACGGATATTTTAGCTTTAACAAGGGAGAGTGACATGAAATCATTGTATAATGATTTCACGTCACTCTCCTGTGTTAAAGCTAAAATAGCCGTTGCCAATTTGGCTTGCCGTCCTATATTGCAAATAACGTCTTATAGGCCTATTTTTCAGTACTTTCTGAATCACCCTGTATATAATTCATGCTGCACTAGAGTCCATAACAAAGGTGATATCGTTGCAAAGCTATTGCAACACCAGTATATTGCCAATGTCTGCCAGAATTCCGCAGACTAGGAATTCGATCGAGATGAAGAGACGTGGCTAAATAGACAATTCACACTGCAGCAGAATCCATTACAAAGCCTATATCGACACAAAGCCATTAATTTGGTCGAGACAAGTCATGGTAAATAAATACATAATTCACACTGCAGCAGTGCTCATTACAAAGCTGACATCGTTGCAAAGCCATTGAACACCAGTATATTAGTATATTGCCAATGTCTAACAGAATTCCACCGGCCAAGGTCAAGTTGAGACGTGGTAACAATACAATTCCCACTGCATTAGAGACCATTACAAAGCTGATATCGTTGCAAAGCCATTGCAACACCAGTATATAGCCATTGTCTTCAAAAATTCCACAGACAAAGTTAGGAATTAGATCGAGACAAGAGTCGAGACGTGGCTAAATGGATATTCACACTACAGCCGAGCCCAATACAAAGCTGATAATAGACTCAAAGCCGTTGCAACACCAGATATAGCCAAAGTCAGCCGGAACTCCACAGACCAAGTTAGGAATTAGAACAAGACAAGAGTCGAGACGTGGTAATTACAAAGCTGATATCGTTCTAAACCATTGAAAGGAATTCGGTCGAGATGAATCGAGACGTGGCTAAATGGAAAATTCACGCTGCAGCCGTGCTCAATACAAAGCTGATAATAGACACAAAGCCGTTGCAAACCAGAATATAGCCAAAGTTGGCTAGAATTCCACAGACAAAGTTAGGAAGTAGGTCGAGAATCGAGATGTGGTAAATATATAATTCACACTGCAGCAGAGCCTATTACAAAGCAGATATCATTGCAAAGCCATTGCAACACCTTATTGCCAATGTCTGCCAGTATTCCACAGACCAAGTTAGGAATTCAGTCGTGACGAATCAAGACGTGGCTAAATATATCATTCACACTTCAGTAGAGCCCATTTCAAAGCTGATGTTGATATATAAGCCATTGCAACATTAGTATGCTGCCAATGTCAGCCAAAATTCTACAGGCCGAGTTAGGAATTTGGTTGAGACACGTTGAGACATGGTAAATATATAATTCACACTGCAGCAGAGCCCATTACAAAGCTGATATCATTCCTAAGCCATTGCAAGTTAGGAATTCGGTTGAGACGAATCGAGACGTGTCTAAATGGATAATTCACACTGCAGCCGAGCTCAATACAAAGCTGATAGTAGACACAAAGCCGTAGCAACACCAGAATATAGCCAAAGTCAGCTAGAATTTCACAAACTAAGTTAGGAATTAGGTCGAGACAAGAGTCGAGACGTGGTAAATATATAATTCACACTGCAGCAGAGCCTATCACAAACCTGGTATCATGCAAAACCATTGCGACACCTTTATTGCCACTGTCTGCCAGTATTTCAAGTTAGGAATTCGGTCGAGATGAATCGAGACGTGGCTAAATATATCATTCACACTTCAGCAGGGCCTATTACAAAGCTGATGTCGATGTAAGCCATTGCGACATTAATGTATTGCCAATGTCAGCCAGAATTCCACAGGCCAAGGTAGGAATTCGGTCGAGAAATTTTGAGACGTGGTAAATATATAGTTCACACTGCAGCAGAGCCCATTACAAAGCTGATTTCGTTGCTACTTGCAACACCAGTATATTGCCAACGTCTAGCGAAATTCCACAGATTGAAGTTAGGAATTCGATCGAGACGAATGAAGACGTGACTAAGTAGATAATGACGACCATTACAAAATTGATATCGACACAAAGCCATTGCAACACCAGTACATTGTCAATTTAACAAATAAAGTTCGGAATTTGGTCACACATCGAGACGTGGTAAAAATATAATTTACACTGAATCAGAGCACATTACAAAGCTGATATCAACACAAAGCCATTGCTAAATTGGTTTATTGCCCGAATTACAGACAGAGTTAGGAACTCGGTCGAAACCAGTGGAAACGTGTCCAATTTATGTTGCAGCAGATCCAATTACAAAGCTGACATTAACAAAAAGCCATTCCTACACCAGTACGTTTTTGCCAATGTCTTTCGGAATTCCACAGGCTAAGTTTTGGTTTAGGTTGAGACGAGTCAAAAATGGGCTAAATAGATAATTCAGACTGTGGCGGAGCAGAGTACAAAACTGACATCGAAACAGTCGTTGCTACACCAGTATATTGCTAGTGTCGGCCAGTCTATTCTATGAAGTTCGAGAGATCTAAATACATCCAGTTGTTGATTTTTGTTATCAGGCAACAAGGTCACACAAGGTCGAGCTGACAGAAAATTTTACAGCTCACAATGGAAAGGGGTTGAGGGATTAGAATGGTGCTCACTTGGTTTTGTCAAGTCGTGCAGTCCACAAATGGCAGCAAAGCCCACACACCAATTAAAACATCATAAAAACACATAACCCTCGCCCATCCCCACCAAAAGTGGCAAATTTGGAGGTGGAAAATTTAAACCTGTTCTTTCCCTTTGCAACCAAGGAGGGAAGACCAAATTTTGGTACAAAGTGTAATCACGTGACAGTCTATCTCGGTTGTGACCTTAATAACGGGTTCAGTGAGTTATCTTTATGCCAGTGGAGGATGTGGCCATAGCGGTCAAGTCCCTATGCAAGTGATCTGGGGGCGAACTGGGTAGCCGGTTCGAATCCAGGTCATGCCACTCCGATGAAACGTTAAGTGCATAAAGGTGGCTTACTGAACTACGTTATTTCTAGTGTATGATTTTCGCTATTGGCTAATTTCCAATTTTCCTTAACAGTCTATTTAAAACTGGGCATACCCCTATCTCGAAAATGTTTTATTTACTGGAAAAATTCTCGTGCAAGGCTAAATCTGGTATCTCTAGTTATTCTCACCCATAATCCCCCTGTGAATATAATCATCACATTCCTGAAGGAAGGTTATCTCAAAGAGTATTTCCCTATTATTAATAAATTCCAACGTAACTCCGTACATAGATCAACAAGCAGCTGCATACCCGCAAATCAGACCTGCCTAACAAATAGACTGTCCCATAGAAACACGCCATTGCACTTTGTACCAAAATTTGGTCTTTCCTCTTTGGTTGCAAAAGAAAAGAAAAGGGTTTCACTTTACCGCCTCCAGATTGGCCGCGTTTTGAGTGGTGATGGGCGAGGGTTGTGTGTTTTTACGATGTTTTAACTGGTGTGTGGTTTTTGCTGCCATTTGTCGACTGCACGACTTGGTATTTTTTAAACCATGAAATTGTAAATTTTTAGGAAACCTCATGACGGAAGGTGCACATTTCCGAAACTTTGTTGTTTTTATCTTGTTGCACTGTATTTAGATTACTATGTTGCAATCCGATATATGATGCAATCTTGCATCCTCACATTACTCTTTATAGAATGCAATCTTCCACCCTCACATCACCCACTATAGAATGGAAGCCTCCATCCTCACGTCAGCAACACAATGCAAATTTGCTTCCTCACACCATCTACCACAGAATGAAATGGCGCATCCTCATGTCAACCACTTCACAATTCAATCTTGCATCACCACTCACTTCATCACAATAAAAATGCAATCTTGCGTCCTCACATTATCCACTACAGAACACAAGTATTCACCCTCACACTAACCACTACACAAAGCAAACGTGCATGTGATGTAAACCACTTCGGTAATGCCATCTTGCATCCTCACATCCCCCATTATAGAAGCCATCTTTCACGCTCACATCGACCGCTATGGAATGCAAGCATTCATCTATAGTGGGTGATGCAAGGATGCCCACACAGTTGGGTTAAAGGCATATCCACTAAACTTTTTTTCACCCAAGAGGCTTGATTGTATCGATTCGTAAAGGAACTACTCAAATTCGTTCTACCATTTTAATTTTCTGTTTTTTGATCTTAAATATCTCACTACGAATCTAACAGCACTATTGGATTCGATAAAAGATTCTCTAACTGGCTGTCCACGCCATTCAATCCTGGCATATTTTAACCTTTATAGGTTTTTGCACCCAGATTTTGGTTAGCAGTCGTCCCAGAGTAAGAAATTGTCGAAACTATTTTAAAAACCAGGATTTAAAGTTAAATTAAATCAGAGAGAGAAAATTTCAACGAAGGTCTACACAGCATTATAACTACCATAGAATGAGTAAATGTAATCTCATGCGATGTGGGTAGATGTAAAAGTTTTTGTTATTTGGCAAAAATAACAAAACTTTATTTTAAATTGACTTCATCATGAAGCCTCAAAAAGGCGCTGGAGTCTTTTCATTTGTGTGTTCCACCATACCTGCGCAGGATAACTGCATGGCATTTGTTGGGGCATTTGTTGCGGCATTTGTTGGTAGATTTGCTGCGGCATTTGTTGGGGCGTTTGTTGGGGCATTTGCTGGCACATTTGTTGCGGCATTTGCTGGGGCATTTGTTGGCACATTTGTTGCGGCATTTGCTGGGGC
>JAHWFP010047649.1:2932-24749 GCA_023313725.1 Lithobius niger | reverse complement strand
CATCACAATTCTGCACGTTGTATGGCAGTGGGTGCAAAGGCAAAAAACCTCAGTTAATAGTGCAAAATCTAATTATACAACTTATTATGCAATAAAGCGTTTAATGAACTGCAGTTAACCAAATAGCAAACCCACACTACAACACCGTAAAGGAATTTGAAAAAAAGATATAAAACACATTAAGGTGTGTTTAATTTCAAATTTTTTTTCAAATTACTTGAAGTGTGTTGCTGTGCGGGTTTGCTATTTGGTTAACTGCAGTCCATTAAATGCTTTATTGCACGGCAAGTTGTATCAAGTAACGAGCAGCACAATACACTTTTCTGGTAAAACTGCAAAGGATCATACGTCCAAATAACTATAAATTTGGAAGAGTAACTATTAATAACACGTAGCATAAAATATGGATGTGAGCCTTTAAAAAAATGCAATGCTCACTCAAGAGGCATAAAATAGTCCAAAATACCAGGTGCAACCGATTGATTTTAGTTTCTATTGCCCTTATGAAAACCTACATTACCTAATTTGTTAGCAGTTCCTTCCTTTTGAACCCTAGAAGAAAAGTTGGCTTGCCTACCGTGCTGCAGCTCCCTTCTACTGTGCATGCGTCCATCTCCTCTCACTGCGCCTGTGCGCAGGCCTCTATATCAGGATGTTATCCGGAGTTGGGCTTCATTCTTTCTTCCACACTGGGTGGTGTACTTTGGCGCTTGAGAGGGGAGACCTTGGGCGGGCGGGCGGGCGGGCTTGGGTAATGTAGGTTTTCATAAGGGCAATAGAAACCAAGCTCAACCAGCTGTACCTGGTATTTTCGACTTTCTATGTGTCAGTAGTGCAGCAGTGTAACGGAGACAGAGTCCTGGGCAAAGTAATGAAAAAAGTAAAGCAAGCAAACGTGACAAAATTCTTATTAACCTTTGAGTGGAGGTGAGCTGGCAGGGACTTTAAGGCCTTACCATTGAAGGGAATCCGGAGATCCAGAATCCCGTCTTCTAGTAGAACGTGAAGGTCTTGTTGTGAAAAGAATCAGGAGTCTCTTACTAGTGTCGACCCTGAAGATCTTGCTGTGATGGGATTCCCGGAAGCAGGAATCCCCATCTGCCACTAGAATAGGCGGAGGCTTGAGGGTCTTGTCGTGAAGGGAATTCGGGCAGTCGGAGTCTGGTCCTCAGTGAGGCCGAAGCATGTCGCCGATGATGTAGTTCGTGAGCCTCTGTAGGAGGTGTACGAGGTCGGAGTACAGAGCGTAGGGAGCCCGTGGGGGAATCTGCGTGTTCAAGAGACTGAAGCGTGGCGAAGGGAGTCATGAATTGTTCACCGAGAGAATCCGTGTGTTGGCTCAAGACGAGAAGGAAGAGACCAGGCTGTTTGATGTATGGAAGCCGGAGGCAGCTGATGAAGGCGACGAAAGTTTGTGATGCATACTGAAGCACATACCCTGAGTCCCAAAGGAAGATAAGCAGAATGATGTACTGAATGGGTAGACATGATTCAGTCCTAGGAAGGATGCCGAACGGAAGGAGGGGGAGGCATGTAACTCCGCCCTGAGAGTTTATTGTAATTTTTTTTTTGAAAGGGGAGAGGCAGCCTTATTGAGGGACTGATTACCGAAGAACCCAGAAGACGGATGGAGTACTGTCGTGATTATAAATGGTGAATAAGAAGATGGAAGGGTTCCTTGGTGTTATCATGAGGTGAATAGAGCCTTAGGGTAAAGCTCGGAAGCCGAGAGCCATACCGTCCACTCGTGCCCAGTAATCCGTGCGAGGCTGATTCCAGGTGGAATGGGCGGAGCATTGGGCGAGCCCTGGAAAGACTGGGATGAAGGATGAGGCATTGTCATATTACCAGGCATAGTAAGCCCATAACTGGTGGAGGCTGGGTGAAGACGATGCAGTAGCCCAGGAGGATACCGCTGTTTGCGCAGTACGTAGTATTGCTGCGGAAGCTTTGGATGCTGCTTCGGAAAGCCCTGCGAGGGGGGGGGCATCTTCGTGGCGGGAAATTGGTGACTGCTGAAGCCCGTGAGGATGCTGCGTGTGGGAACGGGCACAGTAGTCCGTATGCCATACGGGTGAGGGTAGGAGTGATGATAGCTTTGCTATTACTTGCAATTCCTTTTTTAGCAGCATGTTCCGTATCCTGAGTGAGGAAGCGCGGTCCTGCCAATGGCGGAGGTCCGTGTTTGTTTGGCAGTCGACCATATGCTGCAGGGAAGCAAGCGAATTGGTAGAATGCTGTAGAGAAGTATTGGAGGCTTGCATGGAATCCAGATCTTGTTCGAGAGGACGGAGTAAAAAGTACGCTAGATTGATGGTGAAGTGGGCCTCATCTTCAGTAGGGAGCTGTAGGTCCGCAAGAAGGAGGCTTGACCGTCTCCCAGTGAAGGGAGTCATAGGTGCATTGTGGGGGTAGCCCGGGAATCGGTTGTGGGGAGAGCAGAAAGGGGAACCGCAGAGGGGGAACCTTGGTCGTTTGGAATCCAGAAGAGCAACTGTTGACTTTTAATTATTTGCGGCAAGTTGATGGAGATGAACGCGGAGTACCGGAATAATCCTTGGTAAGAGAAGCAGGGAACTTCCAGCCACGTGTGGGGAGGAAGAATCTTGGGAGTCTGCAAACGTACTGTTTGTATAGGTTTGTAAACTTGGACTGATTGTGGAAGTACCGCCACTGCCGGAGGTTCGGTATGAGGCATGCATCAGATTCCGCCAGCGAGTCTTCTTATGCCATCAGAGGACAACTTTCCAGTTGGTTTCTGTGAGTGACGCATACACTGCGTTTTCTTGTGTATCAATCAGGAAAAGGTCCCACATGCCCTTCTACTGGGACAGAAGTTTCTGGGTCCTGGTCTTTTGTCGGAGATCTTGCGGAAGTGGTGTTGGAGGGATCCGTCATAATGCTAGTAGGAGACACGGTGTGCGATGTGCAACGGACAAAGTCAAGATTCCCGCGTCACGAGAGACAAGAAGTGACCGTTCTCCATACGGGAGGCAGTGAGGCAATGCCTCACCGTGGCGACTGGAGGAGGCATTGTAGGCGACCCTAGGGATGGAATCCGTAGAGGAACCTGGCACAGCTTAGACGGATGCTTGAACCAGGGTCACCCGGATTCCTTATTCCGAGCTCCTTCTAGGTCCTTGATGCCAGGATTGTCCCCCCCCCCTCGTTTTTGTTTCGGTGTGGAAATCTTGAGGCTGAAGAGAGGCCAGCAGGGTGTAGGACCTGGTAACTGTGTCGGGAGGAAGCCGGCGATAAAGGAGTGAGGTGAGACGGAGAGGCATCCGGAGGATTGCGTCGGCTGATGTAAAGCAAGTGGCGCTGGACGAGGGTGCGCCAGAGTCCGGGGTGACGGAGCAACATCTTGTGAAGGAAACCGTGAGAAAAGCCAGGCAGGGGAAGTAGGCACCGTATGGTGGTGTCGTTGGTGAAGCAGGGGCGGTCTGCCAATGCCCCGTCCTGTAACATGTCTTGTCGTACGTTTAGAGAGGACAGCTATGCTTGGTGGAAGTTTGCAGCATTGTTCATAACTTGATGGGAGAAGATGCTGGGAAGCCATACCAGTAATCTGGAGTGCGACACAGGATGCCAGGAATCCATGGCGGGAGACTCGAGGGTGGAGGTACTTGGAATCCGTGCGGTGTTCCCAAGGTTTTGCTTGGGGACCAGAGGCTTATACTAGGCTGTTGATGAATATCTTGAAGGTGACTTGATTCGTAGAGAATCCGTGGAGGAGACAGTCCGAAGGACGGAGGCATCAAGGACTCCATGCACGAGAGTATTGTTGTTCCGGCCTTGTGGCCAGAAGGTGATGCCAATGAAGTTGAGGGATGTAAGGAACAATCCGTGTGATGCCGGAGATAGGCATCTGATGCCAGAGACGGAGGCCAGAGACCTGGAGACCGAAGACGGGTAGTCTGGTGAGTGATGGTCCGGAATCGCTGCTAAGGGTCCTGGGCTCGGAGACTCTGCCGTAGAAGAGGTCGTGAGTCGAACGCTCGGATGCCTGTGTTGTGACGTACTAGTGTTTGCAGGAATCCGTATGCGTTAAGACACAACGGAATCGAAGGGTAAGCTGTAAGAAGAGGCAGAGTGGACAGTAATCCCTGGTTCCATCGTAGGAGACCAAGTCTCGGTCGGTGGTCAGCCTTCGAGCCTTGAGCGGCCTTGGTTGTTCGGTTGCCTCTGCTACAGTATAGCAGCACTTGCAGGAATCTGTGTGTGTAAAGACACAATGGAAGCGAAGGGAAAGCTGCTAGGAAAAGCAGGATGGACAGCATCCTGTGGTTTCAGAAGAGGAGACCGAATCCCAGTCGGTGGGCTTGTTAGCCTTCGAGCTGCTAGCGTCGACCAAATGCTCGATTGCTCGGTCATCTGTGCTACAGTGTTCCGGCACTTGCAGGAGTTCATGTGTGTACAGATACCACGAAACTGAAGGAGCAAGCCGTAAGAAGAATCAGGGAATCCTTGGTTCCAAAAGGGGAGACCAAACCTTGGTCGGTGGACTCGTCTTTAAGCCTCGGGCGTTGTACGAAAGCACGGTTGCTCGGTCGTCTGTGCTGCGGTGTTTTGGCGCTTGCAGGAGTCCGTGTGTGTAAAGACACCACGAAACTGATGGAGCAAGCCGTAAGAATCAGGGAATCTGTGGTTCCAAAAGGGTAGACCAAATCTGGGTCGGTTGACTTCTAAGCTGTCGAGCCTCGAACGGCGTCCGAATGCTCGGTTGCTCGGCTGTCTGGGCTGGAGTATTCCGGCGCTTGCAGGAGTCTGTTTGTCTAAGACACCACGAAACTGAAGGAGCAAGTAGCCAGAAGAATCAGGGAATCAGTGGCCCTAAAAGGGGACACGGGATCCCGGTCGGTGATCTTGGTAGTCTTCAAGCCTCGTGCTGAAGGGATGCAGCAGAATCAAAATTTCGGAACAAGAGTCCAACGTCCAAGAGCAAGGGGAACTCATGGTCACCCATTGGTTTGTTGTAGTCGTCTTCAACTGTAGAGATGTCAATAGGGTTTGCAAAGAACCACATCGGTGGGGCCCTAGGAGGAAAGAATGAAACCCAAATCTGGGCGATGTCCTTATATAGAGGTTTCACATGCGCAATGAAAGGGGATGGACGAATGCGCAGTAGAAGGGAGCTGCAAGCATGGCAGGCAAGCCAACTTCTCTTCTAGGGTTAAAAAGGAAGGAACTGCTAATAACTTAGGTAATGTATGTTTTCATGGCACATAGAAAAATATTTTTCTGGGGGGGTGGGGGTGCAAATTACACATTTTTACGTGCCCTTCAGCCAGCAGCATGTACAACAATGACTCCAGATTGAGGGCGTGTTTTAAAATATTACCATATACGTTTGTTTACTTAGGAATTTTTTTCAGTGTAGTTTTTTTCGGCCCCCTCCACCCGCCTGTTGCACATGCCCCTTCCTTTAGTACATTAGTAAATTTCGCCATAGTGTATTTACTGATATTCTTGTATTGCTTGTTATTCCATTGGAAACCATTTTCTTGATATTAAATCTGTGGTTTACGATCTTGGTTAAGGTTCACGAGCAATCTAAAGTCCACCGCACATTCTATGATGCTGGTTACCAAGGCTTTTCACCATTTGAATATTGTTAATCGCTGTTTTGCTCTTGTAAATCTCCGTACGTGCGTTTGAGTTTTAAAGTCTACGTGTGGCCTTTACTGTAGTATGCCAGCCCCGTCTGGTTACCCCCACCTTCTCCATGACATTGATCGATTGGAATCAGTGCAGCACTCCTTCATTCGGCCTCTACCTGTTGTTCAGCGCCTTTCTTATACTGATCGTCTGCACCTCTCAGGCTTAGATCCCCTTGAACTGCGTAGACTACGTGCTAACCTGGTTTTAACTTACCAGAGCATTCACAATCTCCTTCCTGTTATTTTCCTTCTTTCTAATTCCTCCATGACTCGGGGTTACTTACTTAAGCTCCCAAGTTCTTAGGTTGTGGCTTGACTGCTGCAAGTTTTTCTTCGCATCATGTGTAGTCCAATGCTGTAACTCCCTGCCTGAGGTAGCGATTTCAACAAATTCGCTGTATATCTTCTGCAGATTGCTTGCTGCTTGTGACCCGTCTCACTTCCTCCGTAGGGCCAAATGATACTTTTTGTACTACCGGTGACTATGTAAACTACCATGGATCCCTTGTCTTATTTTAACCATCTTTTTCCTGTATGGGACGGAGGCAGGGGTTTGCCCTTCCATTCCCTTATTCCCTCTCTATCTTATTATTATTAACGTGTTGTTGTATTTACGTATTTGCTGATATCACAAGAAAGGGGACAAATATGTAATTGTAGTAGCATGCACAGACCTACGGGAGGGCAGGGGGAACTTTTAGTAAAAGGGCCCGCTGAGGTTTTTTCTTTAGAGGGACTTTTTTTGCTCGTACTCTTTTTTACCTTTCTTTTTATTGTCATACTCTTGTTTTAAAAGTTGAAACATTTTTTCAATACCATTTTTTCCCTCCTAAAATGAGTCTGAAACCATGCTTACAAGATAAGCTGTTATTGTAAAAACATTGTTCAGCACATAGAACGACGTATACCTACTCAAAACCTAACTACCCTTTCCTTATTGAAATGTTTCAAGTTACCCTGACCCCGGGGTAACTTGAAACATAGGTTGGGACATGTTGAAACTTAAATTTTTCAACATATCATTGTAAAACTTGTCATTATATAACTGGAACGTAGCCTATTCCTACAGATACGTATTCCAGCTACTGAAATGCATAGGCATATGCTAATAAAAGAACATTGATATGGAGCACGTAGTTTCCAAGTTGTGTGGCACTCATTTTGGTCTTGTCAACACATTCCACAATATCATCAGTGGAATGAAAGGTTCATCTATTTTTCATGATAGAAAACATAGTTTCACCTGAGAAGAATTAACATGCATGTAGACTAAAACTTGCCTGCATTTTACATTGATGTATATTCAGTCCCATATTTCCCCTATTAAAACATGTTTCAACCTGCCTGCTGTTACAACTTGCCCCAACCCACAATTTTGGTACCATAGTAAGCTTTCACCCAAACAGTTATAATTTTTGAAAATAAAACTATTGATCAACAATTAGTCGTTACTACCTGTTCAGCCCATTTAATTATATTGTTTCGTGGTGTATAATACATATGGTAGTAACCAACTATATGTGATGGTAAAAATTTACTGATGGGTGTTGAAAACAGTTTTTTTGGCTCATTGAACACGATGGGCTAACTTGTCAAGCACAACAAAATTGTCAACGATGGATGACATCTGGCATGTTTTGGGCACAGCAGCCCCCGCTGCCATCTGTTTTTTTTTAAATCAGTTATTTCAATGTGCCCCGCGTTTCAACTGGTCCTTTTCTCCCCTACCCTTTTCTGCCCTTTTCAGGCCTCTATGACATTTCTCTGGCTCCAGCGCCAGCATTCATAGGTTCAGAAAAGCAAAATAGGGCATATTTTTTAAAACAAAAGCATTTTTTTCCAAAAAGGGCAGGGGCAATGTGCCTCCACGTCATGCACGCCACTGCACAGTTGAGAAAATGAGAGTTGAGAAAACAAGATATGGTAATGATGCTGTTGCTATAGAAAACTTACTACGTCCACTTCATTTTTCACGAACAATAAAATTATATTACAAACAAAAACGTCATGTGTGCTCTAAAAAAGGGGGTTACATGATTGAAGTTTCACTTTACTTGTTAAAATGTACACGGATAAAAATTGATGATTTCTAATTGAAATAGTCAAATGTACAATTAAGAAAATTGCATCTGTTTAAGTGCTGTTGTGCTTTACGTAAAATATATGATTGGTAAAGCACAACTGCAATTATACACATGCAATTTTCTTAATTGTACATTTCATTATTTCAATTAAGAATAATCAATTTTAACCCGTGTATATTTTAACAAGTACAGTGAAACTTCAAGCATATAACCCTCTTTTTTACGGCACATGACGTTTTTGTTTTTAATCCGTGTACCTTTTTTACTGCTATTGCGTCGCGCTACAAAGGTTTACACATGCAGTCGATTGTTGCTTGCCACTTTGAAACAATTCAACTCTGCCCTGAAAGCCTGCATCTAGGAAATAAATACGCCATTCTATCGTTTCTACTTGCCAATTTCGAAGCCGCCTCGAAATTGACAATGTAGCTTAGAGTGGTTTAAATCTGTATGCATTTAACTGAAACACGGATTCCTTCATTTTACCCTTCAACAATCAAGTTTTTAGCCAAGACATAACACGTGCATGAAGAATGGATCTGGAGTTTGCTGAGTGGCATTGATACCTAATTACGACAAAATACCAGTATTACCTGGTTGATTTTGGGTTCTATTGCCTCCTGAAAATATACTTGACCTTTTTTAAAGCATTTCTCTTCTCCAAATGTTTTTTAATCTAGAGAAATTAAATCGAAGATATCCTTCTACGTCGCTACCTACTGCGCAGCCTCCTCATATATAAACCGAAGCAGAGCATTATGCTCACCTTATCGGACCTCTATTGTGCCCTGATGGCGACAAGAGGGGAGGAGGGAGGGAAGCAAAGTGTTGAAAGCTGACTACTCACTGTAGTTATGGGCTGGAATTTATTTGTATTTAATACAAACATTTATGAATCATTCTGTTACGAGGCGTGAATTGTTCACTATTTATACAGTTTATTAATTACATCGCACATCGTCCAGTTTTGGCCTCTTTTGTTGGAGACAGTTGGAGTGCTCCGCTTTTTTCTTTTTTGTTGTTGTTTTTTGCCTGAGTTTATAATTATGTACACCGATATCGTCGAATTCTTTGACTGGCGATTAATTTACCTGTTAAATAAATAAGGTAATGTATATTTTCAGGAGGCAGTAGAAACCAAAATCAACCAGGTAATACTGGTATTTTGTCGTTTCTAGTTGCCTTGAAAATATAAATTACCTTTTTTAAAGCATTCCCCAGACTTCGTAAAGGCGGCGGGTTCCATCTGACCAGTTCCCTTAAGTAGCGAGCGGTTCCCTACACAGAAAAAGTGTGCAAAGGGGTTCAAGTACGCGTTGAGCTGCAACAAAGGGGCCAATGCGGTAAAGTCCATCAGCTTGATGAGACATATCCCGGAGGTAGTGATGTAAAAACGGTGGGACTTCACCAGGATGCTGCTTGCATGATGTCGGTAATCGGTATATTACTCTGGTGAACCCAGGAAGCAGAGATTGTGCATTGTTCGTGTGCTGTAACTCGGATTCCTTCAGTTAGACAGTTGATATCAAGGGCTTCATAAGCTTGAATGATGACAGTTATGAGCCAGGTGGCAATCATGCGGGTGGGGTTACACCAGTTCAGTTGTTGAAGGAAATGAAAAGTTGCGTTCGATCTTTCCGAATTGGTTTGGATGCTTTGAGTTAGAAGCGGATAGCTCGAACCGGACACAAGGCTCTTTCTTGGTCGTCACCCAAAATATTAGAAAGAGAAGGAATGATGAAAGGTTTCGTTTGTTCGGTGGGTTGCTGTGTCTTTGCACGGAACGATGCATTAGGAGTTAGTGAAATACCAGAATAATTGTCTAGAAAGAAGCAATCTGAGGCAGTGGTTGATAAAGCCTGGAGTTCTCCACAGTGAAGGCAGGCTGCAAGGGTAACAAGAAATACTGTTTTTCTGGTGAGATGACCAAGTTGCGAGGACCCCATGGGTTCATAGGGAGGAGACAGCAAAGCAGATAAAACGATGGACAGATGCCAGTCGGGGAACTGTCGGCGTAATCGTGGTCTGTCCATTTGAAAGGAATGGATTAAAGAGGAGATTCGGTAATCGATAAGAAGATTATTCCTGCCTGCGGCCCGGAAGACATCATTCAGGGTGGATCGGTAAACGAGGATTGTAGATCCTCGTAAGCCACCTGTGAATAATGAGGTCAAGAATCGGAGTAATTCCGGCATAGGGGGATCGACAGGATTAACTTGTTCTGTGATACACCAACGAAGCCAGCATCGCCAGTGACTGTCATACATTTTGTTGGTAGAGGCGCGTATGGCACGAGAGGCAATGCGAATGGCCTTGCCTTCAAAAATTCCTGACGCTCTGAGGAGTTCGACGATAGTAGCCACCCGTGAAGTCGAAGTGCTTGAGGGTTCGGGTGTGGGCTCGATCCCCTGGATTGGGAAAGATGGTTCGGTATTAGTGGCAGCGACCGAGGTAGATCGATAAGAAGGTGTAGTAGTAACGGGAACCAGGCCGCCATCGGCCAGACTGGGCCTATGAGCAGGAATCGGCCGGTAGAGTTTGCGATTTTGCGTAGGACAAGGGGTAGTAATCGCGGAGGCGGAAAGGCATAGGCGAATAGGTGATTCCAATTGAGGGTGAGAGCGTCCACCGCCCATGCTCGGGGATCGGGAAGGGGACTGACAAATTGGGGGAAGCCTGGCAATGAGATGGGTTGCGAAGAGATCCAACATGGGACATACCCAAAGGTTGAAGAGGTTGTCGCAAATTGTCTGGCGGAGTGTCCATTCTCTGGTTGGCGGTGTCGAGTGGGACAGGGAATCGGCAATCACATTCACGTTGCCGGGAATGTGGAGCGGGAGTAGACGAATCTGTTGTTGAATGCAAAATTGGAAAATCTCTGTTGTCAGGTGATGGAGACAGAATCGTGTTCCGCCACCTTTCCGTAGGTAAGCAACAGCAGTGGTGTGGTCGGTGTGTACTTTGACTATATGTCCTGTGACAAAGTGTTGGAAATGTTGTAGACTGTAGAGAACCCCGCACGCAGTTCTAAGAGATTGATGTGGTCGGTTGACTCGGTTTCTAAAGTACCGGATGATGTCAGGCTGTCGATGTGGGCGCCCCATCCCGTCTGGGATGTGCCTGAATAGGTGGATTTGGGGAATCGGTTCATAAAGGGGAAACCGTAGCAGTGAGGTTCGTGATGTCTATCCACCAGTTGATCGTAGTGAATGGGAAGTAGGGATCGATCCGTCGGGGTGGTAATAGCAGTGCCTCATTGGGCAAGTTGGAAATGGAGTGGTCGAGCCATCCACTTGCCGTATGGGCCTAGGTCCTTGAAGGAATCAATGGTGCCTATGACCGAAGCAAGGTCGCGAAACGTGTGAAGTGGCTGGTGACGGAAGGTCCACGAAGAAGAAAGGTGAGTCTATTATTTCTAGAGATGGCATGACTGTAGCATGGTCGAGATCGAAGAATACCTCGAGGAAGAGAAAAGACTGAGCTGGCACAAGTCTTGATTTTGCGAGCTTGATGCCTAGTCCTAAATGAGGAAAAAGACGACGATGTGAACGTTGGCGGAGAGGATCGGGGTGAGGTAATAGGCAATCGTCAAGGAAAGCATGGATGCGAATTTCTTGTTGACGTAGTTATGCAAGGACCGGATGAAGCACTGAGTAAAGATCGGAGGGGCAGCGTTTAAGCTGAACGGGAGGCAGAGAAACTCTTAGACGGCTGTCGTGAAGACATCGAAATAGGTGGTGGACAGAGGCATGAAGGGGGACGTGAAGGTAAGCGTCGGCTTGGTCCAGGGAGACTGTCCAATCGTCGGGACCAGGAAATCTCGTATTGATGAAACAGTTTCCATTTGAAAATGTGGGTTCGTAATGAACTGATTGAGTGGTCGAAGATTGAAAATTACTTGTGAGCCGCCCGATTTCTTTTGGCAGAGAAAAATGCTGCTGTAGAACCCTGACTGATGGGTGGCGGTATAAGGCGAATCGCAGCCTTTTGAAGAAGTAGATGGATCTCTGTGCGTAATGCGGTTGATGCAGGTTTCTCCGATTCCCATGACGGGCTTTGCAGTGGAGGAGGTTTTGAGTTTTGGTTTGAATCCGTTTAGAATGATAGATAGGATCACGGATCTGATGTCACTGATTGCCAAGCTTTGGCATAGTAACGAAGCTGACCTCCCACAGCTTGTGGGGGGGAGGTAATGTCAATAATTGTTGTGATTTCGAGAACGGGATCGGGAGGGTGATTGACACCCTTGTTCAGTAGTAGATGATCGTTCCAGGGAAGGTGCTCTACCACATGCTCAACCGGAGAGGTGGATCGTGGAGCGTGGATCAAAGACCCGTCCTTGGGAGTGCCTTTCACTCTAGGCATTGTGTGGAAATCGTGGAGGGTAATCGGGAACCGAGTTCTTCACTTGGCGCGATGTAAACAGTGTGCATCGTTTACAAGTAAAGTAGAAGTTTAGAAGTAAAGGTGAACATAATGCTCAACTTCGGTTTATATATGAGGCTGCGCAGTAGGTAGCGACACGGAAGGTTATCTTCGATTTAATTTCTCTACATTAAACAGGATTTGGAGAAGAGAAATGCTTTAAAAAAGGTAATGTACATTTTTACGGCAACTAGAAACAATGGTTAAAGCAATGTGAAACAATCAAAATGATCGTTCATGGACCCGTAACTCCGGAATGGCTCGACCAATCGAAAAAGTGGTCTCTCTGAGGATAAAGCCCAGAGAATTTTCTGCTTAGATCATGTTTCAGATTTTAGGTAGGTGCAGTAGCTTTTCTGAAACTGTCACACAAGAACCACAACAAGTGAACAGTTTTCAAATTGACTTGTGGTTCCCTACATTTATTCTTGCACAAAATTTGATAAAGTTGGCATAAATACACCTACCATACCTATCTACTATCCGGCCAAGTTTGGTCGAAATATATTGTATAGGAACGGAGAAATTAAAAGTTTTAGTTTTGCTGGAAAGGGGACTTTTCGAATAGCTCGGCTCACAGAGGTCTCACGGACTTGTGGTTGGGCTTAAAATGTGCGTATCATACATATACACGACTATGGCCGTGTATGATAATCACAGGACGAATACATAAAGCGTATAGTCTAATCCACTCAAAACCAAAAACTGGTGTAAAAAGCCGCCAAGTTTCCAAAAAGGATCGGCCTTTGAAGGTAGTGATATCATTCCACCAGGGAAAGGCCGCCAAGGTTAATCCTATTAGCCAAGTTAATCACACATACTGATAGTTCGGAGGTAAACGAAAACTAGAAGATTGCTACTAATGGTAGCAATCCTCAAGTTTTCATTTAACGTCTAAAGTATTGTTCGGTGCGATTAATATGGTTAATAGGATTAATCTTGGCGGCCTTTATCAGGTGGCCGATCCTTTTTGGAAACTTGGCGCCTTTTTACACCAGTTTTTGGTTTTGGGTGGATATCACAACTTACATAAGACTGAACGTACAAAAGGTTACACCGTCTTATATTCATCTGTACCTTTTATCTGGAGGAATTTGATATCTACAAATTTTCACATTGATAATTTTCACATTTTCAATTAGCCATTCAATTAGCCAAATTGACATGGCTCATTTTATTGTATGACCACTCTTCACATGCTTACGTTTCTTCAATCCCATTTTTGCAGACATTGGCTAACAAGAATTCGACCACTTCGCTCACTCAATCAGCGCGTGCCCTTTAGTTATTTTGTTTATCCGTGCACCTTCCTTACTTTTTTCAAGACTTCGGCAGCATTAGGATTTCTTCTCGACATGATAAGCTATGCTTTTAGTTGCTTGGAGTTGATAGACACATGTAACTCAGGACTGAACGTACAAAAAGTCAGCGCACCATCTTATATTCTGCTCTGCCTTTTTTTGGAGGCATTTCATGTCTATATAAATAAATAGCCATTACATCAGCAAAATTGAGAATTTTTTTCGTTTGCTTTCTTCGTTCACATTTAGTCATGCAGAAATCCCCGTTACTAAAACACCAAAACGCGAAGCATTTTATTTTTTGGTTATTAGCAAAAACCACGCTTGCTCATGGGTGCTCCTATTGTTACGTAACCATCATCTAGCGTGCGTCCCTTTATTCTTACGTAATCCTCGACAACGTTAATATTTGCTTATTTTGTCATTCGTTACAGTTCAGCTTTTAGTTCGTCCAGACTTTTACAATTATCTAAGGACCAGTGTTGATTGTTCAAGCCATTGTTGCTTGAAATCTTTGGTTGCAACTTAGAAAAGAAACCTAATTTAAATTCCCTGGTAGCGAATTTCTAAACCCTCCCACACATTTGTCCTGGCCCCTACAACCCCCAAACCAAGAAAAGGCCCATGCTCAGATCACCACGCATCCGTGTGCAAAAGTTCAGCTATGTAGGACCTCACAATTTTGCGCTAGCTATGAGCAAAACGTCTATGGAATTTAACATGGGAAAAATCGTATTAGCTAGCCGGCTAGCTAGACAGTAACAAAAACAACGTTATTGACGCATCTTTTATTCTATGATTGGTGGACACTCATCCTTTAAATTTTAGTTTTTCTTAATGTCTGACCCTTCTCCTTTCATTTTCCATAATTTGAAACATTTCTGTCGCATTGGGATTTATCCTCAACATGCCAAAATATGCTTTCAGTTTCTTACAGTTAACAGACACATGTCTGCTAGTGAGCCGCCTTTTTATCATTAACAATCAATTTTTTAACAATCGGATGTCTACAATGGAATGATCTGTTACTTGGCAGTGAAACACTAGCGTGTGTCTAGAACAGTACACCCTGCATCACCCTGCAACACCCTGCATCAAGAATACACGCCTTGCTATGTAACAAGCTTCAACGCCCAACTCAAAAAATGGTTTTGCCATTGAGACTGGCGAGTGATAAGCTCGTTGAAAAATTTTGAGAATTTGCTTATATTGAAGAAATGACACAGTATCCCTGCCCCCTGGTTTTGTTGTTCTTAAACTTTGGTATTATTGATAATTTGTTGTAACGAATTTACCTTTATTGAACAAATATTTTTCTTGCATTGCTTAATTTTTTCTCCACAGAAAAAAGGTTTTGAAAAAATTACGAATAAACAAATTTTTTCAAGGACTTTTACGGCTACCCGGCTCTTTCTTGGAGGGGCGCTTGCCGCCGCACCCCCCCCCCCCCCCACCCCGTTATTTACGCCACTGTTCCTTTACAATATTAGATATTTTTTAACGGTTTACATCCCTATTTTAGTGCAATGCTTTTAATACTAATATCTAGTGTCTTTTTCATGATTGTTATTCATAACTGATAGTGAACCCATAGGTTGTTATCGGTTTACTTTAAAATTGTTTTTTGTTTAAGTTTTGTTTTGTACGTCAATGTACTTCATTTGGTTTAGTTTGGTTTTGATTTGGTGGAGCAGGGGTGCTTGTTGCAGTTCTTGTTTTGATTAGATTGTTTTAGTACACGAGTCCGAACCAATGATGCCTGAAAAAAGTCACTTATGAAATATTATAGGGCGGTTTCTGTAGGCCCAAGTCTTTAAAGTGCATTACTTCAGAAAGAACTGGTGCACAAACATGTACCTTAATTTTATTTTTTTAATGATGCGGACTAGGCGATGTTTTTTTTTACACAATCGATTAACATCATCCCATATTACTGCTCTTTGGTGAAATACGTTCTTCATCTCTGCCAAGTAATTTCTACCAAATGAATCTTGTTGTTTCAATTAGAAATTAGTTCTTCACTCCTCTTGACCCCATTACACAAAATCCGAAGAGTTTTTCGTCACTTACACTAGACTTTTACTGTGTGCACTACTTGACTACCAAGGATTGTGGCCATTGATCTTAAACTCTTTTGCAAAGCCTAAAAGTTTTGAAGCAAATACTATATTGCTTGCATATTGGTTGTTGTCCTTCCCATATGTGGTTTCACTGCTAACAATTATAATTTTCTGTATTGTCCTCTTACCGCCCTAAGTTCATTTAGATTAGTAGTATGAAGTCAACGTGCAGAAGTTCTTAAAACATGAAAATACCAGGGGCACCTGGTTGATTTTTGTTTCTATTGTTGTTTCTTGATGTTTTATGCATTCTCCTTCTACCATGCTATTCTATCTAGAGATTAAAGACTTTGGAGTGCTGCCAGCTCTGCTACCAACTGTGCATCTGATTTGTGCAGCCTCCAATGAATAAAAGCCGAGACGGCGTCCGTAATATCATCTTTTGTTCCTCTATATTGTGTGCCCGTGGTGACAGAGGGGAGGATGGTGGGAATGTCTCAGGTAATGTATATTTTCAATAGGCAATAGAAACAAAAATCAACCAGGTGCCCCTGATATTTTAATGTTTATATGCCTTGAAACTGTACATTACCTGATATTTTTGCATTCCACAGACCTCGTCAATGGCGGCGGGTGCCACGTGACGGGACTCCCTAAGATAGCGCGCTGCATCCCCAAAAGTATAACCACTTTGCTACGATTGAGAATAGGAATGGATGAAGACAATCGTGAGCTAAAGGGTAATTTTACAGAATGCGTTTGGCAGCCACATTACGCAAACCGTATAGACCATCAGCATGCGCCATCATAACACGCACGCAGTGAGAGCTAAATAGTGGCGAATTCCTCCAGGATGCCGCCCCCATAATATCCGTAATCGGGATGTTGCTTTGGTGGGCCCAAGAGGTTGAAATGGCCCATAATTCATGGGCTCTAATGCAAATGCCTTCCGCAGCACAGTAGATATCGATGGCGTTGTAGGTCTAGACAATGACTGTCTTTATCCAAGTGGCGATCATTCTTGCCGTGGTTTCTCCCTGCCTCATCGTAAAAGAGGAAACGTTAAGAGCGGTTTCGGCGAACGGGCTTTGACGTATTCAAGTAAAACTTTAGGGCGCGGACCAGGCAAAGGGTCCTCTCCGGTTCGTCCCCCCGAATCGTTGTGAGGGCCAGAATAACGAATGGGTGAGACCGCTCTGAAGATTTCTACGTTTTTGCTCAAAAGGAGGCCAATGGAGTAAAGGTGACCCCTCCATGATCCTCAAGGAAGAAACAGTCCGAGGGGGTTGCTGGATGAAAATTCTTGAACTGCACCGCAACGGAGGCATCAGGCAAGTACGAGCAGGAAGACGGTCTTGCGTGTAAGATAACTGCGCACACAGGACATCAGTGGTTCGTAGGGTGACGACGGGAGAGAAGAGAGGACGAGGGACAGATCCCAGTCCGGAAAGAGTCTTCGAACCACCGGACGTTCTAATGCAACGGACTTTACGATGACAGAAACATAAAAGTTGTTAGTGAGCAAGAGGCAGCCGGTGGACCGAAAGACGGTGTTCAGGGCAGAACGTTATAAAGTATCGTGGATCCATGAAAACTATTGTGGAACAGGTGGTTAAGAAGAGATTTTATTGTTTTTATCTTATTCCCAGAGGCAATTCGAAAGGATTGTTCTGGAGAAATGCCGGTTGCCTCAAGAAGTCAGACGATAGCAGCTACTCGTATTCTGGAGAGACTACAGCCGCAGGCGAAACACGGTTTCCTGTTGTTGAGACAGGAGAGGTGGGGAGACCGGTCGAGTCCGTGGTGAGTCGACCAGGAGGTGGAAGAGTAGGGGAAACCATGGGGCCGATGGCCAGTTCAGGGCTAAGAGGATGAAGAGGCTGGGGGTCTATGATATCTTGCGAAGCACGAGAGGTAGTAGCTTCGAAAGAGGAAACTGGTAAGCAAAGAGGTTTGTCCAGTCGAGTGTTAGTGCGTCCTGTTGGTTATTTGCTTTCAAGTAAATAGTTCTTTTCAAATAATAGTTTAATATGTGGAAATATGTATATAATAGTAAATAGCTGGTTTATTTGCTCTTAGCTAGTCCTGGTACATAGGAAGGATTAACCTTTCCTGGTAGGATAGATAATCCTGGTACTTCCTGTTTGGAGATAGCTTTTGCTCTCCTGGTGCCAACTTCCTGTTTACTAATTTCGTGTTTGGATGAGCAGACCTTGTTGCTCACTCCTATGGTTGTCGGAGAGGGCAGACCTCTCATTTATGTACTCATGTGTTATGTTTTTGCAAGTTATAAGAATAAATACGTCTATTAATTGAGAATGTCTTCAGCCTGGAGGGAATACAGTTTTTGAGCAAGTCCACAGTTCATTTTCCAACATGGCAGCACAGCGTGGTTCCATTGCCACAGAATGGCAACACAAACAGGTTCATGTATTTCTAGTGAAAGCAACAGCTTCACTGCTTCAGGGAATTGCCACCCAACTGGTATTGTACTTTTATCTATTTCTTATAAATACATTGATTGGAACTGGACGTTTGGATAAATGTTGCCCATATTGAGAAGTGGTGGTCAAATATTTATGCAAACATGTGCTAATTATTTAGCAAGTCAGGCTGAGCATTGTTTTTCTTGCTGACATTTATAGGACCCTCAACCACTTATTAATTGGCATAATTTAGACATTTTAGATATTCTGCTGGAATATAGCCTAAATAGGCCAAAAGGTAATTAATAGGCCAAAATTCAGACTTGACATTTTGTTGTTGGATATTGCCTACTTCCATTCATGGTTATCAACAGGCCTAAGTCAGACTTTTGCAGGGGTGTCTGTTGACGAACAATATTAGCAAAGCAAATTTTGGGTATATTTCTTGCAATACACAGAAGTATGTGTATTCTGGTAGTACCACATTGAGCTTTATTCTGCAATAGCCTTACACAGGAGTATGTGTAGTCTCCTTGTACCATTTTAGGCTTTGAGCTTAATACTGTGTGAATTATATATTGTTGGATAGATATAATCGGACAAGACCTGCAGCAGTTACATTGCAGTTACAATTGCAGTAAGTGCTACCATTGTGTCTACTGTTGTGTGCAGAAATCCTTAAGTCCGGACATGGCTAGTGACAGTGGGTCCGTTGCAATTCCTAAACTTTCTACTGATAATTATGAATCGTGGAAAAATAATTGACGGTTTCTGTTGCAAGAAAAAGGCCTTTGGTCATTTGTAGATGGCACGGAACCTTCATTATCGGCCACCACTACTGAGAAATAAAAAGAGTGGTACAACTATAGTAAAGGTCGTGCATGTGCCATTATTAGCCGCAATGTAGAAACTCGTATGCAAGATGTTATTGGAAACATCACCGATGCAAAACTTGCGTGGGATACACTGAAGGCAATTTTGGAGCCGGTTTCCAGAGCTAGGGAGGCTCGTCTTCGGCGAGAATTTTTGGATTTGCACCTGGAACGAGATGAGCCTATGGCTTTGTTTCCTGCCAGGGTTGACAAAAACGCTGAGGAGTTGAAAAATATTAGGGGGCCTAGAACGGATAAGGAAATTGCTTTCCAATACCTTAACAAATTACCTGCGGACTACGAGTATACTGTTCAACAAGTATACCATTCGGAAGATGCAAATTTCACCCCAACAAAAGTAAGAGAATAATTGTTGGCTGAATACTCTAGGTTGAAGATGAAACGTTCCTTAGCTTCAGCATCTAACGTGATGCCATCTGACGATGCAGAAATGGCTAAGTTATTCACAATGTTTCAAAAGATGTGTAAGTCAGCGAAAGGCAAACCACAGCAACCAAATCGTGGTCCGTCTACAAGCAAGGTATGCTTTAATTGTGGCCAAGGTGGTCATTTTGCGAGAGCCTGCCCCCATCCTCCAACAAGCAGTAGGCCTACCCCGACTTCATCGCCTCAAGTACATCGCGAGGGTCCAAAACGTGGCCGAGGATGTGGTAGAGGAGGAACACGCAACAGGGTAGTTGCAGACCACTCGTCGATTCGAAAATGATGTACGAGGTGCACCATCTATACTTTGTTCCACATTATGTTTTCAGAAAACTGACTATATGACGCCACGTTTTTTTCCACTACGAGTGCAAAAAATCCGTAAACGTCCCATTCGTAAACTCTAGCAGTAACTTTGTCGAGTCTAAACAAGTGTGATATCCACATGTTTTTGCACTCTTATTGCAAGGAAACGAGTCGTCATTCAGTCAGTTTTCTGAAAACATAATGTGGAACAAACTATAGCAACCGTATGGTACGAACAGGGTCAGTGAGTCAAAGGTACAGATGAGAGTTGAGGTCTGGAAGGGTGTAGTCGCATTCCTTTACAGAAAAATTTGGTCACAAACCTACCCAATTTAAGTGCCAAAATGGTCACAAGGGCCCAAACTGGTCCAAACTGGCCACAGCAGACCCCAGTACCTAAAGTTTTTCAAATTTTGATTCGGATTGACCCTGGTTTGACCCCATATTGATCCCAATCGTGACCTGCATTTGCCCATTGATCCCAACAGGCCCCAAGAAAGTCAGAATTTAGGGCCTGTTAATTTTTTAGACCCTGGATAGGGCCTAAAATGAACACAAATTGTGACTTAACTAACTTGGCCTCAGTTTGACCCCACTTGGTCACAATTGGTGACCAATAATATTCAGCCTTGGTCACAAGACCTCCACTTGGCCACAGTTTGGGGCTTTAGCAGCTAGACCCCAGTTTGACCCCACTTTGTCACAATTCGTGACCAATAATATTCAGCCTTGGTCACAAGACCTCCACTTGGCCACAGTTTGGGGCTTTAGCAGCTAGACCCCAGTTTGACCCCACTTTGTCACAATTGGTGACCAATAGTGTTCGGCCTTGGTCACAAGACCTCCACTTGGCCACAGTTTGGAACTTTAGCAGCCAGACCACTGTTTGACCCCACTTGGTTACAAACTGACTTAAGACAGCTTTGTTACAGAAGTCTAGAAAAAGTGGGGTGTTATTTTCAAAACATTAAAAAATAAACAACTTGAATTCAAGATGCCACACATTTATTCTTTTACATGGGGGATCAAGACACACACTAATGTGTCGCCCACCAAGATAAAACGATAACATCCAGATAAAACATATGTATGAGCATGGCGACCACTAGACACGTTGTCTTCACAGCAAAGGTAGTTTGGCCGTTTTCAGCCATCTGAGGACAAATAACAATGCGGTAGAAAAGGCTGAAACTTGTTGGATCGGGAGACTTTGCTCGCCTAACAATGTAAAAATCACTATTAATGACATAGCTTATGGTTTTCTTGTTGAAAAAACGACGTGAATAACGTCGATATTTGTCTAATTACTTACTACTGGCTACTAGTAACGCTTTTTTGTATCACGAAAATAAATTCTTCCATGCGGTGAATAAAGCTGGTTCTCAGCTCATTTCACAGGTATTGCTCTTCTAATTGGTCAAGTGGTTCAGGGGTTAAGGAACTCTAAACGACCAAATTGATGGTTTTACATTGTTTTGAACATTGTTTTTACGTAACAATGCCAAACTGAACATTAATAAATCCGTGCATTTGTAAGGCGATACTGCAACACAAAGAAATACTGATTATGTGAAAAAAGGTAACTGCTGTGCCCAAAATGTAACGAACACCAAAAAAATAAATAAATAAATAAATAATAAAAAAAAAATGGACCAGAAAACTAGATTGGTGTTTCCAATTACTAAGAAAAAATGGATTTCATCAATTTGAACCAAAAATATCTGATATCTGCCCCCCAAAAAAACTAGTTAAGGATTCCTGCCAAGATTTTCGGCTGTGTATAGTCGTGATGTCAAACGCCAAGCTCTTTCGCTAAGCTAATCCCACCGACTAAAACTTCAAACGTTAAATGAAATACATGAAAATTTTGCAGTAAGTACTTTTCATATATTTCATTTAACCTTCGAACTCTTACTTGGTGGGATTAGCTTGGCGAAAGAGCTTGGCGTTTGATATCACGACTTCACACGGCCGAAAAGCTTGGCGGGATTCCTTAAGTTTTGTTTTGGGGTAGATCCTGACTACAACAAAGGAAATTCTAAATTGAATACTGAAAAAAAAAATCAAGCCTTTAAAGGTCACCTAAAATTCAAATGTTAAATTTTAAGTTTGCATCTAACATTTAAAAAAATATTTTATTGTTCAATTATTCAAATTTTGCATCTTTATTTTAATTATAGAGTAACTAATTTTAGTTACCAGTTTGTTTAATTATACATTGTTGCACATACAAATGTTT
>JAHWFP010047648.1:0-28320 GCA_023313725.1 Lithobius niger | reverse complement strand
GGCACAGTGGATTAACTGTTCAATTTTTTAATTACGACTTTCAGTAGTTTGAATTTGTTTGTTCAAACTAAAGTCACTGCACGTAATATGAACAAAACGTTAAAAATACAAAAAAATTTTTTATAATAAAACGTTAAAAAGAATTGGCTTGTTTTCCAGTTATAATACAATGCCAATGGACCGAGCGAACGAAGTGATATGGCTAGCGCTGAATTTAAAATTATAATGCAAGCTGTCCCTTTCTTAGCCTTTTTGCTCTTTTAGGCTTTTTGGCCCTTTTCAGTCACTGACGTACCAGCAAATGTCGGTACAAGAAAGCTATTTTTTTTTTTTTTTTTCTTTTTACAGAAATGACGTTTTGCGAAGAGGGCATGGTCAGTCCCCCCATCCCTATATGCACGGCACTGGCCATCATCCCAAAACAAGCGGCCTGTAAACAAACTCCTATCGTATCAGGTTTCGAATACAAATAATAAGGAAAAAAATAAATAATAGAAATTTTTAGAAATTTTCCGGACGATCAAAATCTAACTTATGCTAATGTTATCTGATGTCAGACTGACCATACACCTAATTCATTAACCCCCCCCGCCCCCCCCCCTCCCACCCCCAACCTCCCCTAAAAAAAAATAATAACAAACTGTTTGCGAGAGTGGGAAAAAAATCTACGTTTTCCAAGTTTTACTCTTCACGGGTTTTTTTCCCTAAATTTCCTCAACCATTGCTGTCATTTTCGGAAAGAGAATGGCCTTGAGAAATGTTTCGTTCTCATGTCGATTGTGGCATGTAAAACCCCCAAGAAGTTTCGGATTAGAATCATCGAGCGCGTTGAATTCGGCTGGGAGAGCGGCAAACCTCCAAAAAGTGCACCTTCCCTCAACAATTGCACCAGTATTAACACTAACTCCCTTTTGATGCTTGCTTATTTAACCTACTGAATGAATGAATTGATTCATTTTGCAACTGAAAAGTGTTTACGGCAATCAAACGCATAAGACCAAAGTCTTTTTTTAAGAATAAAAAAACATGAAAAAAAAAGCGAGAAAAAAGCAGGAAAAGAACAAACAGTAACACACCTAAATAAGCATTCGATAAAAATAAAACACATTTTGACCTGATTAGGCAATATAAAAGATGTAAAAAAAAGTATAAGACAGGCCAAAAAAACCAAATAGTGAATATAAATTGCACAACCCAGCGTAGCCGAAGTGGATTGGGGGGAATAAACAATTTAAATTAAAAATAAGGAATAAACAATTTTTTCCTTAATTTTTTGAAAATTTTCCCGTAAACGTTTTTCTTTAGTTACGAAGTTCGAAGTTCCTTCATCAACGCAAGAAAGGATTACTAAATTCAGTAGCAATTTCGGCTATTCGCTGCTCTTCAAGTTTCACTAAAGAAAACCTATTTCACTGTGTGCTGTTGGTAGCAAAGAGCAGACGACCGGACACGATGGCGACGCATGCGCTTATTCCAAGTTTTTACTCCGCTCTTATAGCGACTTAGCGAGGTACCGTGTACGCGGAGGATGGGCGGAGTCGCGTTAACTCTAGGACCGTGTATCCACTTCCCGCTTATGTCGACTTGAACTTAAAGCGATGTGAGTTCAATGCGCATTGACTTCAAGTCGCTTTAGCAAGTACCGTGTACCCCCAGTGATAGATTGAAAAGGATTGAAAATGTCATACTCACACAAGTTGCACTTTTTCATTGTAACTTCGAGAATTACATTGTAGTAATTTGAAATAAAGTATTATTATTATTATTATTATTATTATCCTGGCGTATTATGGATACTTTCTTGCTTTCCCTCCCCTTACTGAAATTCTTTCTTCTACTAAAAACTCTAAAAGGTCCAAAATCGAGCCATTCATTTATACAAGTATCAGTTTCTGATATCACAATGCACCAAAATTAAAAAGAAAAAAATAACCAGCAGTTCAATACAGGCACAAGTTAGCCAGATTTTCGCAGTAGTTGGAAATGAAGAAATTATTCATAATACGCCTCGGAAACAACAAAACTATTCATATTCACAATAAATATGTGAATATTGTGATGTCTTGGCAGGGACACACTGAGTCCAGCGTGGGCACCAATGGTAAAGGAAAGACACGGACTAACCAGTGTGTAGACTACAGCTGAAAAGACAGTTTACTTCCTGTTAACTGTGGAATAAATAGTGGTACAACAGGAAGTCATGTGATTTAACAATATAGTATACGATTAATTGGACTAGCCTATTAGGTGAATTAAGGTGAACTAGGTAGACGCTAGAATCTAAATTGAAGGCAACCATTGTGGAGCCACAAATGATGACTCTACAATACAGAGAACGAGAAAAAAAAAATCTAAGCCAAGCTGAAAATAAAATCATGATTACGAAGGCAAGATATTTTTTTAGTTCGCTGTCTATTTTTAAAGAAAGATACGTAAGTTTTTCGCTTTCGAGAAAAAAACTAAACACTTTTTGAAAGCTGGTTACAAAAATAAAAGAACTTAAGATGTACAGGGTTAAGCAAAAATTAAACATTTCAGAAACTGACTGAAAACTTGCCAGTTTTAAATTTTGAATTTCTTAGAATTTCCACCGGAGTAGAAATTGCGGCTCCAGCAATTTTTTGTTCCGATTTTGTTCCGAAATTGAAGAATGTTGACATGAAAATACAAAAAAGATACAAAGAGATAAAACCGTGAAATTATTTTTTCGCACAAACAACAATATACAATACATTTTTACCTAATTTTAAAGGCGGACATTTTAAAATTAAACAGAGCCGATTCTCTGCACGATTAACTTGGGACAGACATGTTAGCGTTACTCGCTACAGTTTAAAAAGAATTTTCGTTAAATTCCCGGGCAACAGATTACTACGAAAAACGAAGAAGTTGTAGCCACCTGGTAAATTAAAAAAAAAAACTACAAATTGAGCTTGTCTGGATCTCTTCGCAGTCTTTTTGTTCGATTTTGTCGATTTTGAAGTTGCGCAGCAATATCGTCCTGAGTTCGAGATAGCACAACTTCACGTTTTTTATTAGCACGACTTGGCTTCGGTGATGTTTGTTTAGCAGATGGTACGTAACAACCGATGAAGGTTGTGACCTTTCTAGCATTAAAATTTCTACGGAAGAGGCGCTGTTGGTGTTAGCCAAAGTTAATTGGTTTGTTACGTTTGTAGACTCATCCACTTCGTGTGTGAGGGGTAATTTCGCTGGGGTTTCCTACCACCTGGTGACTTGCGAAGCAAATTCTCAGGTGATTTTCCAAGCTGATTGATTGGTGGATTGGAGCCCTCGGCAACAGAAATTGACTTGCTGGATTGGCCAAGAGATTTACGAGCAGGAACTACGTCAGCGGAACTTGGCTTTTCACATTTCTTACCGCCAAATGACATGCGTTTTGAAAAAGTGTGATGTTGCTCATTATTATTCACGCAGGATAAGTGCATTTGGTGACTGCTCAGGATATTCATTTTCAGTGGTGTGTAATCTTAGCTATTCGCGATGTTTGCGAGTTTTATTACCGTTAGTGTCAACGATAATATAGGATTGATTACTGCCTATCTGATTTACGACACCTTTAGACCATAGCCTATCATTTGTAGTACCAAAATCACGGTACCAAACATTATCGCCTATTTGATACAGTTTCAACTCACGATGGTGGGTGCTCTGTACTTGTTGTAATTGTTTACAGCGAACAGGTGTAATAGGGTCAGGGAGCAATAAATCCAGCCGAGACTTTAATTCTCGGTTAAAGTATAATTTTCCGGGTGTTGCTTGCGTGGTAGCGGAAATAGTGATACGTGTTGATAACAAGTAAGAATTTATACTTTCTTGAATAGTAGACCCTTGACGCCGCGCGGCCTTGTAGAAATTGCGGACATAAATTTCTGCCAATCCGTTGGTCCAGGGCGCACAACTAGGGCCTGTTATGTGCCTAATCCCATTGGATATTAACCAATTTTGAAATTCTGAGGACATAAATTGGGCAGCATTGTCCGTAACTAAGCTGTCCATTAAACCATATTGAGCAATATGATTATTTAACACGTCAATAACTCGTGCGGACGTTGTAGTCTTCATTTTATGCACTAAAGGAATTTTTTAATGTGCGTCTACTAGTATAAAAAGCATATAATTGTCCAATGGGACGAGAAAATCCGCGTGCATTAGGCTTGAGTGGGTATTCCCATGTGTGTTTGGGCCCAGCTGTTTGAGTATCTTTGTACTCTTGACAATTTTGACATGATCTAACTTTGTTTTCGTTATCAGAGTCTATCTTAGACCACCAGACTTTTTGCCTAGCTAAACTTTTCAATTTAACTATGCCTAAGTGAGCGCTGTGTAGATCTTTCAAGATTTGTCTCCGCAAGGCCGTCGGCACCAGGACTCTATACCCCCATTATAAAGTTTCGTTTTCGACCGAGATTTCAGTACAGCGTGTGAAGTACGGTAACAGATCGGGAATTTCACATTTTTCAGGCCAGCCATGGTTCACGTAGACTTATTTGGAAAGAATTTTGTCTCGTTTGCTTTCGAGCACTAGTGTCTCGTTCAAAACTGGTAGGTTTGAAACAGTTTTTAAAGCAAGAACATTGTATTGTGCGTCAGCTTTTTTGTACTCCTCGGTATTTGGTAGGGGAAGTCGAGATAACGCATCAGCTGTTAAGTTAAGTTTTCCAGGAATATGTTCAAATTCATAGTCGTACGTACGCATTAAGCATCACTGCCCAACGCTGAACTCTGGTGGCTGCCATTTGCGGTATTCCTTTTTTAGGGCCAAAAATCCATACTAGGGCATTTTGGTCAGACTGTAGTATGAATTGCTGACCGTAAACGTAGTCGTGAAACCGCTTCACTCCCCAAACCACGCTGAAAGCTTCCCGATCAAAATGCGAGTAGCCCATTTCTGCTTAAGTAAGCTTACGTTAAGTGAAAGCTATCGGTCTAGATTCGCCTTTTTTCATGACATGCATGAGGCACGTGCCGACCCCATAAGGTGAGCCGTCACAAACGAGTTTGAGCTTTAATTTCAAATCGTAATGAACCAGAACTTTAGATTTAAGAAATAATTCTTTTACTTTACTCACGGCTCGGTCACATTCTGCCCCCCAAACCCAATTCACACTTGGGCTTAATAAACGTGTAACAGGTGATAGAATATGTGCGAGATTAGCTAGATATTTTGAGTAATGGTTTACGAAACCTAAAAAGCTCTGTAGCTCTTGAATACGTGTTGGGTTAGGAGCGTTTGTGACTGCTTCGTTAACCTCAGGGAGTGTATGCAGGCCCTCTGCATTTATCATGTGGCCTAAATATTTTAATTCAGACCACAACAGTTTGCACTTCTCGATCTTAAGTTTGGCTCCTGCATCTTGTAAAGCATTTAACAGTTTGTTTAACGATTCGTCATGTTCAACCCCCTTCCCACTCACCAGGATGTCATCGTAAAACGGGAGACATTTGGGAATTTTATTGGTGACTTGACTCTGGAAAATTACCAGGGCTGGACGCTAGGCCCAGGGGTACGCGAAGCCATCTAAACAATCCCAGGGGTGTATTTATTGTTAAAGCTTCTTGTGACTCTTTATCGAGTTCAATTTGCAGAAAGGCATCCTTAAGATCGATAAGGGAAAAAGTGTCACTGCCTGCTAATTCGCTAAATAATTCTACGGCCGTGGGGACCGGATAGCGGTCGACTTCCAGTTGGGGATTCACTGTGGTCTTGTAATCATCACCTATCACCCGGATTTGACCATCCGTTTTATGAACTATGACGATGGGCGTAGACCACTGAGAAGTTTCCACAGGCTCTAGAATTCCAAGGCCAACTAATCTACGAATTTCTTGGTTAACCTTTTCTTCGAGTGCTAACGGAACTAGTCTTACACGACAGTACACAGGCTTTGCATCAGGCTTTAAATGAATTTTAGCTTTGAAATTCTTAAACTTACCCATACCTTCACTAAATAGCTTAGGGAAACCCTTTACTATTTCGGAAGTATCAACTGGTGTAATACTAGTTTTAATTTTCTTTACACTTTTCTTAGGCTTAACTTTTGTTTGTAGGTCATAAAATGGATGGAAATCAACCCAAAAAATAGAAAGCCAATCCTTTCCCATTAAAGCAGGTTTATACAATTTTGAAACTAACGCATCCAAGTGTTCAATTTGACCTTTAACTTCAACCTTCAGACTTACAGTGTAAATCGTGTTCTCAATTCCGTCTGTGTATGAGTGTATCGAATACGGACTGAGTTTTAAAGGACAGTCCGCAAAATATTTTTGATGCCACTCAATAGGAATAATTGATGCGTCTGCCCCGGAATCAAGTTCCATTTCAAGCTTGACACCATTTAGGCAGACTGGCATTTTCCATTTATGGATTTTCATAAAATTAACTACTACTATGATCTTATTGCTTTGTAGGGGAATTGAAATCTTGTCCGCAGCCTGACTCAGTCCAAGAGCATTATTTTTTAGAACAAGATAGTAGTTGTCTGAATCACTATCAGACCCGGAACCAGACTCTGAATTTTCGGCGACAACATCCTGGCATTTTCACTGTCACTATCGCTATCGCGTTCAAGTTTATGAACACGTTTTTTATAACTATACTTCTGTTTTGACTGTGGCCTAGCCTTAAAATTCGTGCTTGAACTTGCTTTAGAGTGGTCGAGTGGTTTTGGAGTTCGATTAGAATGACTAGCTTTTCTGCACACGGCTTTTAAATGGCCAACAGTCTGGCATCTGCCACAAGTATACTCGCAATATTTGCAGCGTGTTTTCACGTGGCCGGACTTGCCGCAGCAATAGCAAATAAAATCCTTATTGGATTTAGGCCTACTTGGTGTTTTGCTAGATTTTTTAGCTACATAATTAACAGCTCTTGAATGGCTTCTCAAAGCGCTTTGGTCGGTTTCAGCAGATTCCAAGGATAAAGCTAAGGATGTTGTAGCCTTTAAATCCAGAGTCTGCTTCAACAACTCGCGTTGGATGACTTCAGATTGGATCTCCCCAATTAGGCGATACCTGATCATTTCGCTATTAATGTCTTTAATTTTAGCGAAGTCACAATATTTAGTCATAAGCTTAAGTGCAGCTAAATATTTCCCAATACTTTCATCTGATTTTTGCGACCTTCTGAAAAACTTCACACGCTCAGATACCACTGAGGGCACTGGCTCGATGTCTTCTAAGACTTTTTTAACTAGTTCGTCAAAAGTTAATGAGTCTGGTAAATCAGGTGACATTATATTTAAAATCTTGTCAAACATTTTCTGGCCTACAGATGCCATTAGAAAATTCACTTGTTTGGCTGCTGGTATTTCTTTAGCTTTAAAATAATAGCCGATTCGGTTGGAGTATTTCTCCCGTGTATCGGACTCACAATCGAATTCCGAGAATAAACCAGCGTTTTTAGATGAGCCCATGTTGACGTCGTCTTCACTACTACTAGATTCAAAATTTAAATTTAAATTTGAATTAGCTTCACTAATGCTAGCGTTCACTACTGAATTATTTTCAGTTTCACTCTTGCTACTACTTTTAGTAGTTTCAGGTGTTTTTCTACCGACACCTGTCTTTGGCATAAGCCTTACAAATTAAATTTAATTAAATTTAATTACAACCCTGTTTAACCTGCAAAAATTAAACTGGAGCACTCAAGACTACCGGTCAACTATTTAATCGCAGAAATAAATAAATCTTGATTGCAGCCTACCTAGTATTATAAATTAACTGCCTACTAGTTAAATTTAAAGGGACTAGGCTTTGGAAAAAAATGTTTTTACGTTCACCATTACTGTAACGTTTTACAAAACAACGCTCCTGGCCTAAGCCTCAGCACAGACCAGACTTCACTAAGTTTAAGCATAAACCTACGGTGTTAAATTTTACACCGGCACTAACCAGCCCGAATATGGGCAATGGCACAATCGAATTTAATAGGGTTAATTTAGCAGCGCATTTTTCGGGCCTTCAGGTTTATAGTACTGCCTGTTCGGACACGCCAATGCGTCGCTCTAGAACACTGCCAAAGTAAAATTAACCATAATAAATCTAATTGCCCACTTTGGTTCTAGTTGTTAAGGTACTAAATTTAACTATTATCATTTTGTACCACACAGCTCTACCACTACAAAATAACACTGTTTGAAAAAGTTTAAACTCTGACAGGAATCCAGAGCACTAATTTTCATTGCCAAATGAAAAAAAATTGCAACTCACCACAAATATGGAGCAAAGATGTGGTTGAAGAGCTATCAGTTTAAGCTTAACGTTTAAAGTTTACCAATGGTACCGGCCTCGTCGCCAACTGTGATGTCCTTGGCAGGGACACACCTGAGCCCAGCGTGGTAAAGGAAGACACGGACTAACCAGTGTGTGTAGGCTACAGCTGAAAAGACAGTTTAATTCCTGTTAACTGTGGTATAAATAGTGGTACAACAGGAAGTCATGTGATTTAACAATATAGTATACAATTAATCGGACTGGCCTATTTGGTGAATTAAGGTGAACTAGGTATGGGTTAACATATAGACGCTAAATTGAAGGCAACCACTGTAAAGCCACAAATGACGACTCCGCAAATATGTTACCTAAATTAATTGTTCATTCATGCGTTATAGCCTATATTATGTGTTCAGTCTTTGAAATAAAGGAATGTGTTTGCTAAGAATGGTGAGGGCAATAACCACAACAATGAACAGACCATTGTTAACTATTGTTAAATTACGGAACATTCTTGCTCAAACAGGCAAGAAAGGTACACGGATTACAAACAAAAACGTCAAGTGTGCCGTAAAAAAAGGGTTATATTTTGAAATTTTATTTTACTTGTTAAAATGTACACGGATAAAAACTGATGACTTTTAATTGAAGTAAGCAAATGTACAGTTAGGAAAATTGCATCTGTTTCAGTGCTGTTGTGCTTTACCAATTAAATTATTGTTAAAGCACAACAGCACTTAAACAGATGCAATTTTCTCAATTGTACATTTGCTTACTTCAATTAAAATCATCAATTTTTATTCACGTACATTTAACAAGTAAAGTGCAACTTCAATCATATAACCCTTTTTTTACGGCACACTTGACCTTTTCGTTGGTAATTATTATCTTCTTGTCCCTCATTCAATTCGAACGATTATTATCAGGAGGTTGACACAAGGAATTGTTTAAAACCATTTGGTTTTTTTTTTTATTGAGAAGCGTCGTAATGTTGATTAGATCAATAGCGTATTGTTAAGCAGAGGTCGTCACTTTTTTTATTATTGAATTGAAACATTATCTAATGCAATCGAGCATCACCACGACACAACAAGTCGTCTAAAAATCTAGTTGACGGGATTTCAGATGGAAAAAGTGTCCTCACTGAGACGCTTTTTGTTCCAATCAAAAATTAGGTCGCGCGTGTAGAAAAATTGTTGCGCAAAAAAAAAAAAGAATGATATAAAAATTTTTTATGTGGTAGCTTTTATTTTTTACCTTGAGAGTACATGGATTGTGACAGCATTAAAGCCATCCTGAAATGTTTACGCAAATGGCAAAGAATAATAATAATGGTTTATTGATGCAAATGGGAAATGGTAGCCACTTACAGGAACAACATTTCTCCCGATTGGATTTCCTGTACGGCTCAGTTTTGCAACATTACTTCATAGGCGTGTAAATGTGTATTCCTTTAGTCTGCTTCAGCGCCACTACGAATGTCGTGTAGTGCGTGAAATGACGTCACTTGCAGCGCCGAAGTTGCAGCATTAGAGAATACGATTTTCTGTTTACGTTCGCTACTACAAAATGGACGACATGTTCAGTGATGAAAAAACGGAAGGAAAATCAACGAGTCTAATATTCACAAAAAGACGGAATTTTATTACCGCCATTATTTCAATGTACCAAGGTCCGTCTCCCAAAAGTTAGTTGTATGCGGTAGCGTGATGCGTCGTCTAGCATAAATTTCAACAATTTCCTTCCATTAATAAACAAAGTTCACTTTTCTTCTTAACTGTAGCTTCGTATCTGTTTAGTTTGTTTACTCACTTTCACGTTATACAATCACTATTTCGTTATTACCACGTGGAAAGAGAAGTTGAGTGATACTTGTCGACCATTTTGTTTTGCAATCCGCAGCGGCGCTCCACCTCGGAAAGTTGTAGTGTCGCGTAGCGTTGCGGTCCACTTCTGTAGTGCACTGCGTGACTTTGAGAACACGACTGCATGCGTTGCAGCAACCTTTTGGAACACGTTTATCGCTTCGCAATGCACTTCGGCGCGCTGCTGCAGACTAAAAGAGGTGTATTCCTTTAGTCTACAGCAGCGCGCCGAAGTGCACTGCGAAGCGATAAACGTGTTCCGGTAATCCTATTCCTAGTTTTTCCCTCGTGAGAAACGTTTTGCTACATTCACATCAAATTCACTTGCGATGCCGTCATAAACGACTCTTCGAAAAACTACCAGAAAAATGGCAAAAGTGGAAATATTTTTTTACCCTTATTTGTAGGATGTGTTCCTTGTATTTTATTAATGTAGCACATACTACAACCCTTATGATAACCATAGCAGGAGCAGCATAAAGGAAGGCCCGTAGGGCACGAGGAAGTGACCATTATAATATACGGCATGTCGTGACCCCAAGCGGCCAATCGTGGCACCTCTGGTCGTAACTATTTTCTGGGATGATCCACGTTACAAAATAGGCTGTAGCCCAATAAACAGTAGCGAAAGGTATTATTAGTGCTATGATTAGTACAGACATGGGACAACAATGTTGAACGACCTTGAATCGAAGAAGGTGGTCGACGTTAAGAAATTTAGTAATATGCTTCGTCAGAACCATTGCAAAGATTTTGCCCAAGTGACAAGTGATGCTAATATCAGCCTGATGGTTCAGAACGTTGCCCTTTTTTAAGAATGGAGTTATGTAGACCTTAAGCCAAATTTAAGGTACGTATCCAGTTCTGAGCATATCGTTGAAAATAGGTACCAGAAGAGGAGTTGAATGGTGTTTTCCAGTAATAAGTACGTCGGCCGGAATGCCATCAGACCCAGCAGAAGCATAAGGTTTGAAATTCGAAAAGGCTTCGGTCAGATTTTAAGCATTAAAAATCAATGATGGAATATTAGCTTTTTGACACGCTCCCAGCTGAAGCCATGGAGATAGAAGGAGAGAGGGACAATTTTGCTTGGTAAATCCCATCGGAAATTTCTATGCCCTTTTACATGCAACAATCACTATGAGCACGAGACATCGCAGGGCCTTTCTCTTCCCGAAAATGCCGGGAGAGGCTGAGGCAGGGACCTGTGGCACAGTCATGCTAACCATCTTGCCCTCTCCATCATGGTAGAATGCAGACCAGGGACAAGAAGGAATAAACAAAGGTGACTCGTGCGAGTAGTTTTCTAAGAAAACATCGCTAAGCAGGTTTGCCATTTTACTGGGGTCGCATATTAAGTTTTGGTGTTCAGTTAGAAGGGGGCCAATTAGGGGTTTGGAAATGTGCTTTGTTTTGGCATATTTGAAAAAGTTTTTGGGGTTACTTTAGAGTCAAGTGCAAGTTCGTAATCCCTTTTTTCCCGTTTAAGTGCTTGCTGCACCAAAGGTTTCAAACTTTCATATTCCAAGAAAATAGCCCGATTTCCAGATTTGCGAAAAGCGGCCCACACTTTGGCTCTTTTCGTGTACTACTAGCAGTAATCCAGACGGGCCGCTTAGAAATGTTGAATATGGGTACGTAACTAGCTGTTCCTATTGTGATTGTCAGAAGTTTGAAATAAGTTGCCAGGATGATAGACAAACGACTGAAAATGGATTGCAGATGCTTTCAATTTATACTTTTCTTAGCTGGTGAGAGCACTTTAGTTGTGTTAGAGACATTTACTTAGGAATATGTCATGGTCGGATTTCTCTAACTTTCCGAGATGTTTGATGGACGGTAGGGTCGGAAAGGGCTGAAAAGATGCCGCCTTTAATCATTACATTGGTAAAAAAAATTTTGGCTCTGTTGAATCAACTGGCTGTAGACAGGAAACGAAACCCACAGCCTCTCTCCCAGACGACGTTGTGCCAAGGGATGGAATATGAAGCAGCAGTTACTGAATGGACAGTGTTAATTGCCACCTTGCCTGTTGCCTCTGGTGGCCTGGCCTGCCAACTGCCTTCTGAGTGTCTGTCTGCACCATGGCCTGACAGAAGACAAAAAAGAGCCTACCCCATATTACTGCCACCTGGCCTGTGGCATAGCTAGTCCACCCTTATGGTTGGGTGCTCCCAAGTGTGTGCATTTATTAGCTCCTGGTAACTGATATTGTTGTTTTTGTTTACATAAGGCAGCCGAACCCAAACCTGGTTATCTGTTCCACTGTAAACGACGAGAGGGACAATTTAGCTGGTGAAATCCAAGTGGAAAATACAGGATCTTTGACATGCCACAATCGTCATAGCCACGCGATACAACAGGGCCCTTCTCTTACTGAGGCCAGGATTAAACATACTGCCCTCCTTTTGCAACAATGGCCCGCTGAGAAGTCGAGTTTGAGCGACTTTTTCACAACACGTTCCAAGGACTGAGGAATGCGTCCGTGGCGTTTGACGAGGATGATTCTTTCAGTCAGAGGAAGGTGTTACAGGAAAGCCACCAAACAAACCACTTATGAGTGTACCATCGTTGCAAAGGAGAGCAGCAGGGTGTAATTTAGGTTCTTTCTCCTTCTTCATCTCGTTCCTCAGCCTTGTGGTTTTCGGATTGATGTATTTTGCTGGCTGTGAAGTAGTATGTGTTAGTAGGTAGTACATGTGAATGTATGGTAGTTTCCAGGTGTTTGTGCTAGGGTAGGGGCGCATGGCTGCGGCCACAGCTCCTTGAATAAAATAAAATAAAATCAATGTAGTGAATGATATGGTCGCTTCTTCGTTTATTTGGTGTGCATCTGCACACTGTGCACAGCAATGGTGGACTGCTTACCACGGCCGGCAGGTAGTGCTTATTGGAGTTTGCAGAATTTTCGGAAACTGGAAGTGGCGGCCAGGGAGCCGCTAACAGTACGAAAATAATACAATGCTGCAACATGTAACAATAAAGAAGCGAGGTGACCAAAATCGGATTAGAGCTTACTTTTTTTTTACTTTAATTTAATTCATTACACGAACGTAGGACCTTGAGTCACACGTTCGACGATACACCTTAACTTAGACTACTATGACTCTTATATGATTGTATCTCACATTTTACATTACAGGAACTCAACCAAGACAGTTGCTCACAACAACCCTGAACCCTGTTCATCTTCACAGTCACCCTGATGAATATGAGTCACTTCCGAGTCCGGCCAAACTTCGGGGTCTGTTCACAAAATCTCACTATCTGCCGCAGAGTGAACAACGTCCCGGCGTTGTGCAAGGAAGCGCCGAGAAATTCCCTCAACTTGAACAAGATGCAACGATGCTTGGGCACGGGGAAAGTAATATTGTCGTTGTGTGTTGTTTGAGATAGCATCGTGGCCTTCCAGTTTGGAAATAAATCTGCTAATATTCGTTGTTGAGAACCAAATGGAAATGGTCCTGGTTTTCACTTAAACCTTCCAGTTTTTAACCTTAGGGTGCTAAGCCTATAATTTTGAGATGGCCTCAAAATTGGGCTGCCGATATGACTGAATGGCTTGTTTAGTTCTTCAGCACGGGCTTCGGGAGCCCAGTTGAATTGTTTACGTGTTTGTTTGCCACGATAATTGATTGATTCATTTTTTATTGAGCCGAAAGCAAAATTGCGGCCTTCAAGCCATTCGCTCAGCCTACCCTACTTAGAAGCTAACTTAAACCTAACAAACAAGTACCTAAAAACCTAAAAAAAACAAACCAAATCAAGCAGTCCGACCACACCTGGCACAACGCATTATTTCCACAGACTGCCGAACCCGGAGCCAATTTTCTCCCCAGAAACACAACACACACACGCAATTAATTGCCAGACCTTGGGCCAGTCCAAAACTCGACCCGTGGGAGTGCAGAGAAGGACGAGGACCAAGTGGAGAGACAGAGCAGAAAGAGAGAAGTACATAATGTTCATAGGACAAACTGTTGCGTAGCCCGGCCCGGCAGAATCCAAGAACCCATCCCAGCGACCTGCAGCCAGGTATGGGATGAGATGGAACCACGAGGACCCCAAGCAATCGCGCCGCCCCCCCCCACGGACAAAACGACATTACGTGTCCAAAGACGGAATTCCAAAAGGAAGTGATGCATCGTCTCAGTACTCCCACCGCACGCACATTTAGGCGATAGGCAACCGCGTCCAACCAAGGCAACAATGCCGAATCAACTACCCATCGAGATAACTGCAACGCCGATTTCCACAGCTTCCCTTATTTCCTCCTATACCTTAGGATAGGGCCTTATTGGGCCTTCTTACCTTGGTGCTATGGCTCCATATTGTATACTATGTGTATTTGTTATTATTGATAATGTCTTCCAGTGATGCTATGTACTTTGATGTATGGTCCAGTCCCTAGAGATCAGAGGTCAAGGAAGCTCTGGCATAATCTGTCACTAGGGGTGGCTGCTAGCAGAGGAGGCTCATGGGATAGCAGGATATGATACAGGAAATACCTTACTCCACCTGTGGCGGCTTCTGTCTCTAGCTCTAGGTATAAAAGGCCATGCAGCCCCCTTGAGCTTGTCTCTGGGAGCTGGTCCCCTAACCAGCAACAACTCCTCCTGAAGTATGCCACTCTGCTACAGCCTACTCTAGAGCATCCTAAACCACTGAACAACATCTCTAAAGGACAGACCGCGTGGCCCTGGAAATAAAACCTGATTTAACCATCCTTCTGGCTAACTTCCTTGAACTGGGCTTTAGTGGAGTTGCATAACACATGTTAAATCTACATACAGGCTAGTATGTTGCCATCAAATAATAGACTTGGGACAACGCTTGGGTGGAAAATGAACGTAAATACGCATTACTAATGTTCCATTTTTTTCCGAAACAAAAATCGGTGGACAGTGGACATACCATACACAGGATAGACCAGGCCATAGCAATTGCAATAAAAAGGAAGTAAACAACTTACTGAACAAAAAATGCCTACGCTGTTTAGAAAAAAAAAAGGCATTATAGCTCGTTTCACACCTGTGAAGTACACAAATAAACGACATGTCTGATTTTAAATTTATGTTTTTACAAACCCTCTCTGGGTGTAACAGTATCAATGTACAAAATCTGGTTTAAATTGATGCAGTGGTTATTGCGTGATGAGATTACAAAGAGTGCATTTGAGTGTATTCATAAACGGTGTTCCACTCGGCCTACGGCCTCGCTTCGCTCCAATTATAGTAACTGTTTAAGCAATACTGACGAAAACCTGATTCCGTTGTCTTTACGACTCAAATTTGCTTCTACTTCGGAGTTAAGGATTCGAGTTTTCATTTTAAACCTCCGCTTAGATAGTTCCATATCAAGGACCACACTAGTGGTCTGCCTGCCAAATTAACATTGTCACACATCATTGTTAGAAAGCCATTAGTCGATCTATCCATCATTGTTACATTATCAGCAGAATCGACTGGGCGTGGCCTCTTTGACTTACACCCTACTACTTTGGTTCCTGTGGTATTGAGTACTCTGTCACGAAGGAATTCGGGCTTGATTTCTAGGTTGAGGACTGGTCATATGCAGCTTCGGGCGGACCTTTTCCGTCGGGGTGGTGCCTGTGTCTGTGGCCTCGGTGAAGAGACGGTTACACATTTCTTGCTTTCATGTCCTCTTTGGGTTACACTGCGGCTTTTGCCATTGAGTATTAGAAATATACATTTACGGGAAGTCCGCGGAGTGCCACCGCATCTGACGAGTGCACGTCACTCTCTTAGAAAAGTTTCCTCTTTCTGTAGAGCAACAGGACGTTTCAACTGATTTGGTTTTTTGTTGTTGCTCACCCTCCTCTCCATCTGCTATTTAACTTTTGGCTTATAAGGCAAAGTTTCACAGCAAAAATGTGGCAACGGGAACCCCTACAATGAAAAGGGGCGAGTGTGACAATTCTTTGGCTAGAAGTTAAAACTGGTACGTTGTTGTTGCCTGGAAAAGAAGTTGAATTGTTGCCTCGAATAACAATTTGCTCTACGCGGTCATCACAGAGGCATGTCTTCAATGACGTCATGCACGAAGGACAGTTATATTTCACACGGATTGCTCAGGCCAAAGCGATACTCTGAGAGTGGAGAGGAGACCCTGTACGGATCACACGGTACGGATCACTCAAGCCAAACTGATAAACTGGGAGTTCAGGGGGGAGTTCTTAACGGGGAATGCCCATGTGTACTTTAAATAATGTTTAGAATGCTTGGTCGTCACTACGTCAATGCCAAGATTCGCTTTTAACAATAGTTAGATATACACGTAATGGTTAATGGTTAACCTTTTCCAAACAGGAATTCCCGTTTGCACAATTCCGTTTCGCAGAATCAAAATATTCTTGAAAAATGTAACATTGCCGAAGTTAATTGGAAGTAATTGCATGCCTAATTGGAAGTAATTTTTGATTAGTTGCAGTTTCTGATGTTATGTGTTTAGCCGCAGCGAGCGCGGCAGTGCGAATGAGGTACGTAATTTGAAATAAATTGTTCTGCAAAACGGGCGTTTGTCTATAAATGTCTGACCATTATAATGTCTAATTGTTCGTGTTAAAATGTTTTATAGGTTTTGTGTGCCTAAAATTTCGTGAACGGTATTCGGCGAAACGGGATTTGCCGAAACGGGATTGCCCCTAAGGCAAAAGCTGTTAATCTCCTTTCGGTTTGGCGAAACAACACGTTACCGACCAAAAACTGGGAAACAACCACGGGCCAAAACAAACCACGGCCGATACAAATCCCGGGCGAAGCCAGGTACGATGCTAGTAAGAAATAAGTGGGTGTTGTACCAGTTTGGGTTCAAGCTCGCTAAAAGCAAAAATAAAGAAAGTGGCTGTGGTACTTTATCTGAAAGTCATGAATTAACTGTTTTCGCAAATTTGACGACGGTGGAGGTAAATAAAACTGCGTCCAATCAGTCTAGCATTTTTTGAAATAGGCGGTCTTTGCACCCTAACAGCGTTAGCAGGTTCTCAATAAAATATATTAACTGTTTCTAGGTTAAAAAAGAGTGTAAAGATCATTGATTTTCCGGTCTTAAGCAATGGAAGTAAAACTGATAAAAACTTCTGCCGCCTAGATAAATTATTTTATGCGACAGACCTGGCTGAAAATTGGCATTCAGTTCACATTTAACTGGGAAGCGTGTCTTTTTATGGTTTCACTTAAGAGACGCTAACAGCAAAGACTGCAATCATTTGTAATGCTATTTCTCTGAACGTTGGGAACACCCCACCTGTGATTTTTGAAAAAAAATTCGTCCCCCGTTGTTAGTTACTTCCGGTGTAGGCAATGCGTCGAATCATGAATATAAGAAAGCTGTCTGTACAATATTGCTTATGTCTGGTACGTGGCTGAAAGGAGAGACTACGACAAGAGTGATGGTCTAAAGCAGGGGTTCGAATCCCACTTCTGACACCATTGTAAATCTCTCCTGATTGTTAGGGTTTACGAAGATAACAGAGGTACGTAATAATAAATTCGTACAGGCCGGCGCTAATGCAATCGTTACTAACTACAGCACATAAAAGCAATAATGAGCAAAGTAAGGGAGTCCACACAAGATATCGGTCCGAAAGCTATTTATGGGTTTATGGGGATTATTTAGGGTTGAGGTTATCCCACCGTTAATTCAAGTTAAACCTTCAATAACTAATGTTAAAGCACTCTAAATTAATTGGGCTAAAGGAAATAAGAAAGGGGGGGCTCTTATATAAAGAGGCACCTTTTCCAAACACTAACCCGAACTTAGTCTCTAAAGGAGGGAAGCTCCCTTAAAATTCGGCTAAGTTCGAGATTGTCGTTATTACTTAACTCTGAACAATGCTGTGGGAATTCCGGCTCCTCGGGCTCAGTGGCGGGTAGCAATTGGTGTCCAAAAAGTCGGGGAGTGAGAGAGAAAATCTGCAGGACCCTGGGTTTTAAAGAGCCTGCATCCTGCCCTTTAGTGTAGCAGACGATGTGCCATTGGATGCTGAGGCTGAGGGGGGAGCTGATTGGTTTCGGAGGCGGACCACTGATGTTGACTGAGTATCTGGATGGGCCCACATGTGGCAGCAATTAAAGTGCATGAGGCAGGGGCCAAGTGCACTGAGTGTTGTCTGCTAAGCTAACTAATGTTATTCTGATAATAATAAGTGGACGTTGTAAGGCTGTTGCAGTTAATAAGTTAATGTTATATCGACAAGAAGTATTGGTTGTATATCGTTAGATACCGAGACCGATACAGATTATTGATACCGATATTTTATATCGGAAAGTGCTAATTCTTAAAATAATTACATACGACCAGGGGCCCAGATGCGGCCCGCGAAGCACTTTTGTCCGGCCCATGCTTTATTTTCACTAAATGCGATTTTTCAGCTATTTTATGCTTTTGCAGGTATATTTTCGTTTCTCCTGTGTGAAGTGATGGTTACTTTTCGAAACAAGAAAGATCTCGACTTCGTTTAGGAATGGCTGATAAGCATCTATATGCACTACTTCACATTGGAGTTTCCCCTTTTAAATCTCAACATCGCTAAATTGCCAAATCGGAAGTGAATCCACAGTTTCCACCAACGGGAATGGGGGTTTAGCGAGACTTTAGGGTGAGGGGTGGCAAAATAATGTAATCTTAATTAACCAGTGTTTGGTATTGGGGCAAAGTCACTCCTCACTACACCTGGGGGGACGTGGATGGCCACCGCTGGAACCCACTAGAACCAGACGAGGAAAATTCGGCCCGCGAAAGATAAGGAACTGTGCTATACGACCCTCAGTTTAAAACGTTTGGGGACCCTTGGGCTAAGGGGCAGCATCTGACTTCTAGTATCACTGCCTTACATAGGTGTTTAATGATGGCTGAATGCGCCCTCTAATGCAGTGGTCCCCAACCTTTTTCAATCTGCGACCCCCCCCCCCCTGAAAAGTTTTTTTTCCCGTGACTCCACCCCCCAAGTAAATTCCTTTGCTCGTCGGTTTGGGGGTCTGGAGAAGTGTTGTGAGCTGGGGCAGAGCCCCGGGAAGCCAACAACTTTTTTTTCATTTTAAGGATTTTAAGGAAATGGTTTGCTCATAAAAAAAAAATAATAGCTCACGTATTTTATAGAATAATACAATATAGTATATTGTATAATTCTAGATTAGAATTTTAGTTATTAGAATGCAGAGATTATAATCAGAATTCGATTTTAGAAGAGATTCGGGGGGGGGGGATAATTTTAAGATTAACAGATTAAAAAAAAAGTAAAATAATCTTTTTCCTGCTTATGTATCGCCACGCACGAGAGGACACCCGCGACCCCATTTGTTGAAAACCACTGCTCTAATGGGTTCGCATACAACCTTGCTTATTGTGGCATACAGATACAGATGCTCAAAGAGGTGTGCGTCCATAAAGAACCACACACCACTAAATCCACGAAACTCCAGTCTGCATGCAGCTATCTAGACACATGCTAGTGTAACAGTCAGGTAACAGTATGATATCATCCGATTGTTAAAAGATTGATTGTTGATGATAAAGAGGTGAGCGAACTTCAGATATGTGAAGGATAAAAATAATAATAATTACAAACAAAAAAGTCAGGTGTGCCGTTAAAAGGGGTTATATGATTGAATTTTCACTTGTTAAAATGTACACGGATAAAAATTGATCATTTTCAATTGAAATAATAAAATGTACAATTGAGAAAATTGCATCTGTTTAAGTGCTGTTGTGCATTACGTTTTAAATATATGATTCGTAAAGCACAACACTTAACCAGATGCAATTTTCTCAATTGTACATTTTATTATTTCAATTGAAAATGATCAATTTTTATCCGTGTACATTTTAACAAGTAAAAATTCAATCATATTACCCCTTTTAACGGCACTCCTGATGTTTTTGTTTGTAATAAGTGTAGCTTTTTTTCGGCTATGGCCGAAGGCCTCGAAATTAACAAGGCAGCTTAGTTTGGTTTAAAAATATATGCGTTTAGCTGAAACACTAATCCACCCAAAACCAAAACTGGTAAGAGAAGCCGCCAACGCCAAGTTTACAAAATGGGTCGGCCTTTCAAAGTAGTGATATCATTCAACCAGGGAAAGCCCGCCAAGGTTAATCCTATTAGCCAAGTTAATCGCACCTACTAATAGTTCGAAGGTTAAATGAAAACTAGAAGATTGCCACTAGCGGTAGCAATCTTCAAGTTTTCATTTAACGTCCAAAGTATTATTCGGTGCGATTAACTTGGCTAATAGGATTAACCTTGGCTGCCTTTCCCTGGTTGAATGATATCACTACTTTGAATGGCCGACCCTTTTTGTAAACCTGGCGGCTTCTCTTACCAGTTTTGGTTTTGGGTGGATATCACGCACGAGTTTCATAGGCCTGTGAATGTACAAAAATCCCACGGTGTAATTGTGACCGCTACCTTTTTTGTCTGGAAGTATTTTATTGTATGAATGTTCTCATTCATAATTTTCACATTTGCTATTGTTATTCCAAATAAATTAATAACAAGCGTAATAGTATGATAATTGCAAGGACCTAATCAGTTCCTATGGAATAAAAGATACCCAGTGTCTTCTTGAACCAGTAATGAGAAATTTATTCGGGTCGTGGGGCATATAATTCATTTTGAATTCGCGTACCGTAAAAAAAAAAACGACCAAACCTTTGCAGTAAAGATACTGCGTCTCTTCGTGAACCAAAGGGTCAAAGGGTTTTTAGCGAGCGTTAACCGCACCCGGTCATCTGCCCGACGAAGCCCTAAGGCCCTATGTCTGCAACACCCGGAATGGATTCTCAGGAGGTCACCCACCCAAGTACCAATCGGGGCCAGTGCTGCTTAACTTCGGTGATCTGACGAGAACCGGTGTTTCCAGCACTGCAAGGCCATCTTCGTGAACCATCTATTTGCAACAACAATGAATTCTGACAATTAGGTACTGAAACGATAAGCGTGTAACACTTAAGCATGTTATCATCTACTGTTGGATGACAATACAAACAATGGTTACAACAATACTTTTGCACTTACGAGCCACTTCAGGACCACGTGCTTCTAGCTGCAACCCCCATTTTAGAAAAAGGCACTTCCCCATATGACGCTTTACCTGTCTGCCGAAATTTAGATCTGGCAACTTTCCCTAATGAGCTGTACACGTGTCGTTATACCCTATGAGAATTAACATGGGAGCCTGCGGACTAGTTACTAGTTACTAGTCACCAGTAACACAAATCAACGTTATTGAGGACACTTTCTCTCCATGAAGGACACGTTCCCACATTTTCGTGTTGAGTTTTTCTTTGTTACTGGACCCAAGACACCTGATTCAAACGATTTGCAAAGATTTCTACCGCATGGGGAATTTACACCAGTATGCTGAAGTCACGTATAAGTTGGTTTCAGTCTGCTAGTGAGCCGCCATCTGACAACAATTACACTCTAACAATTAAGCTCCAACAACAATAAAACGTCTACTTGGCGGCGACACACTAGCGTGTGTCTAGATTCTTTAAAAAAAAAGGGGGTTTAACAAGCATTAACCACTCCTGGTAGATTCTTTAAAGGGTTTAAAAGGGTTCAAAGGGTTTAACGAGCGTTAACCACTCCTGGTCATCTGCCCGAAGCCCTAAGGCCCTAGAGTCTTTAAGGTCAAAGGGTTTTTAGCGAGCGTTAACCGCACCCGGTCATCTGCCCGACGAAGCCCTAAGGCCCTATGTCTGCAACACCCAGAATGGATTCTCAGGAGGTCACCCACCCAAGTACCAATCGGCCCCGATAGAGTCTTTAAAAAAAGGGTTTAACGAGCGTTAACCACTCCTGGTCATCTGCCCGAAGCCCTAAGGCCCTATGTCTGCAACAGCCAGATTCCCAGGTGGTCACCCACCCAAGTATCAATCCAGCCCAATGCTGCTTAACTTCGGGGATCTGACGAGAACCGGTGTCGGATAGAGTCTTTAAAGGGTTTAAAGGGTTAAAGGGTTTAACGAGCGTTAACCACTCCTGGTCATCTGCCCGAAGCCCTAAGGCCCTATGTCTGCAACAGCTAGACTCCCAGGTGGTCACCCCGAGAGAGTCTTTAATTTTACCGTTCAACAGTCAACTTTTTAGCAAAGACATAACACGTGCACGAAGAATGAATCTGGAGTTTGCTGAGTGGCATTGTTCCCTAAAAACAATGGTTAAAACAATGTAAAACAATCAAAATGATCGTTTAGGGTCCCGTAACTCAGGAATGGATGGACCAATCGAAAAAGTGGTCCCTGTAAGCCCAGGGAAATTTCTGGCTCAGATCATGTTTCAGATTTTAGGTAGGTACAGTAGTTTTTTTCTGAAACCGTGTCAGCCAAGAAGAAGAAGAACAAGAACCAGAACATGAACAACAACAACAACAAGTGAACAGTTTTCAAATTTACGTGTGGCTTCCTACGTTTACTCTTGCACGGAATTGCATAAAAGTTGGTGTAAAGTTTGGAAAAGTTGTTATCTGCTATCTGGCCAAGTTTGGTCGAAATATATTGGATAGAAACGGAGAAATTAATAGTTTCAGTTTTGCTGGAGAGAGGACTTCAATCATATATATACACATATATATACCATATATATGATAATAAGCTTTGTTGCTTGAGCAACAGGACAAGCAAGGACTGAATGGTCACTAACAGCAAGCCTATACAAAAATCGCTTACATTAAAGTGGCACTATCACCGATTGAAAGCAGACGAAATCTGACAACATCTAGCGCTATGTAGTACTATGTAGCTCTTGCTTTCACCAAACAAAGGAATGCATAACAGCATTTCTGTTAACGAAATAAACAAGCCACAACATCCTAAATTATTGAGTGAAAATTTGGTTCGTCCTCGTGCACCTGGGAGCAAGCTATAGAGATTAACAATATCATTGCCGCTAGATGGCGCCACGGTATTTTCGTTCGCATTTCAGTCGGTGATAGTGACACTTTAATGCGACAAATAAAGACTAAAGTTATTCAATACATAAATGATTTAAAACAATTTGTTTGAGGTATCATATCATTAATTTAAAAGCTTATCAAAATCTTGAAGGCAGCTTGTGGAAACAAAAAAAATAAAGAGTAAACAGAAGAGAGCAAAGATAACGTTGCCCAGTGGAAAGGAGAGTCAATTTAGGGACCCGAAATGCAGTTTTAGAACCACTCTGGGCTACGATGTAAAAATCTCACAAGATTCTGTGTATTTAAAATTCTGCGGAAGCCCTGAACTGTACTTGATGATACCGCTGATTCTGGTAATGAGTTCCATGGCTCAATTACCCTCAAAGAGAAAAAGTTACTTCGGGTATTTGATCGTGCAGATTGTCGATTTAGCTACAATGAGTGGCCTCGAGTAATATTTGTATTGGATGGGTCGATAAAAGTAAGTGCTAATGGATGATGCCTGTGCACAATTTTGTACGTAAGGATCAGATCAGTCTTGAGGCGCCTAAGCTCAAGTAACTCAAGGTCTGTTATTCGAAGGCGTTCAATATAAGGGCATAAATCCCAATGCGGCCGAAATCTTTCAAATTGTGAAAGTGTAAGGGGAAGGTGCAGGGATAAAGAAAACCTAAAAGCTAAAGGATGTATGTCCACCATTCATAGCGAGAAAGATGCATCAATAACGTTGTTTTCATAATAGTGTCTAGCTTAGTAGCTAGCGAGTGATTAGCTAGTAACGTTTTCCTGTGTTTTCTCATAAACGTTCCTCATGGTTAGCAGAAATTGGGAAGGCCTACACAGCTGAAAGTTTCCACTCGAATACGTGATTAAATTGGTGTGGGACTTGCGCAGGGATCAGAACAAATGCGTGGGAGGGTTTTGAAGTTCGCAACCAAGGAATTTAAACTTAGTTTCTTTTCCGCGTTGTAGCGAAAGATTTCAAACAAGAATGGCTTTTGGGCAACCAACACTGGTCCTAAATTTGTTGTAAAAGCCTAGACTAACTAAAAGCTGAACTGTAACGAAAGACAAAGTAATCAATTATTTACGTAACCGTGTATTGCGTAAAAATAAATGGATGCACGTTATATGATGTTACGCAACAATACGAACATCCACGAGCAAACGGGGTTCATGTTATTAACCAAAACACTAAATGCATTGTGGTGCCATATTTACGGTGGCCCTGGAGGCTCATTTCATTCGTATTTTATACTTCACACGACATACAACTGTGAACTTCACACTTACACATGTGAAGTTCATATATAGTTATATCTATGAACTTCATACTTCACACATGGAACTTTGAACTTCATACTTACATTTATGAAGTTCATATCTATGAACTTTATAATTCTTAGTTGTATGTGTGAAGTACGAAGTTCATAGCTGTATGTCCAAAGTTCACAGTTGGATGTGTGAAGTATGAAGTTCGTAGATATAATTATGCGAAGTTCAGTTATCAGTATGAAGTTCATAAGTATAACTACGAAGTTCACTTGTACCGTGTGTGTGAAGTATGAAGTTCATAGATACGACTATGAAGCTTTTGTACATTCACATTCCTAAGTTACATGTGTCTATTTGCTGTAAGCAACTAACCCCTTCTCTTATCATAGCAAGGAAACATCGCAATGCGACTGAAATCTTTGGAAATTATGGAAAATAAAAGGGAAAGGTGCAGGGATAAAGAAAATAACTGAAGGGGATGCGCTGATTGAGTGAGCAATTCCAGCTTCATTGAGTAGATTAACATTAAGTTCGGAAGGAACAACTGAATGGGGAAGCGCTGATTGAGTGAGCGAAGTGAGCGAAAATCAGCATTTGTTAGCCAGTCTGCACTAAATGGGAATGCAGAAACTTACGCATGTGAAGCATGAATATACAATAAATGAAATCGTGTCAAATTGGCTGATGTAACGGCTAACTGGGCAATGGCAAATGTGAAAATTATGAATGTGAAAATTTATTTCTGGAGGACATAAAATTCCTTCACTAATAAAGGTAGAGATGAAGATAAGACGGTGCGACCTTTTGTACGTTCACAGTCCTATGAAAGTTTTGATGTCCACCCAAAACCAAAACTGGTATAAGAAAGCCGGCAAGTTTCCAAAAAGGATTAGCCTTCGAAGGTAGTGATATCATTCAACCAGGAAAAGGGCACCAAATTTAATCCTATTAGTCAAGTTAATCGCACGGAATGATAATTCGGCCGTTAATTGAAAACTTGAACATTTCTACCACGAGTTAGTGTGCCTAGGCTGTATCAGTTTGACTCAGCGGTAGGACCTTGGCATTTGATTTCAAAAGTCGTGGGTTCAATTCCCCACTCAGTCAGTCTGACACTTAGTCCAAAAGGCAATGTAAATAGGTTTGCTTCGATATTTATTTAACCCTTCTCGAGCCCATTTGGCATTAGTCCTGTTTAATTCTTCATGCTTAATGTAAACTAAGACTTCTCTGGTTCACAGTGGTCACGCTTTTTGGTCAGTACATGGGTTAGGCTTGGTACACCATGTACAAAACTTGGTGGCAGCCATATTTGAAACGAAGTGAGGCCGAAGCCGAGCGGAGCTCCTTTTATGAATACACTCGAATGCAATCTTTGTAATCGCATCATGCAATAACCACTGCATCAATTTAAATCACATTTTGGACATTGACAGTGGCACAACTCATAGGTGGTTTGTAAAAAACAAAATTTGAAATCAGACATGTCGTTGAAGAATAATGAAGGTGATGAAATGGTGAGACTACTGACACTTTGCCAATGGATTAACGAGATCTCAAATGGATTAACGAGATGGCCAATGGATAAACGAGACCACCAATGGATTAACGAGATTGCCAAAAGCTTCCCTTTTTTTCGCTACAATTCACTGTCTGTGCCATAAAGTAGCATGACCGAAACAAGCCTCTTATCAAGTCAACTCAAACAAAACTACCGTAAAGTGACAATCAAACAAATAAACGTGAATTGCTCAAAACTCGCTTGGAAATTTGTTTGTTTGTTTGTTCGATTTGTTCATCTGTCTGGTCTTGTCGGTCTGTCATAAGCTTTTTCGAATGTAACTCCGTTTATGATTACACTAGAATGCCATCTTTTGCATCACACAATAACCACTGCATCAAATAAAACCAGATTTTTCACGTTGATAGTGGTACACCTAGAGGTGCTTTGTAAAAAAAAAGAATTAAATCGGGCATGTTGTTGAGGAACAATGCCATCCAGCGCTACGAAAACAAATGGACAAAGAAACAAGATGCGATGAGCAACCGAAAAGATGAGCGACAACGCTGTCTTTTATCATTGACACTCGCACACTACTGCCAGTCCTCCAATGCGGTGACCTATGCTGATGACTTGGTTGTGTGGGTAGCAGGGCGGGATCTGGGTTCTCTCCTAGTTGCCCTCAAAGCCATGGTTGTGTGTGGGCAGACTCTTCTTGCAGATAGGAGTCTAGCTCTCTCTCCGCAGAAGTCAGAGCTTGTTGTCTTCTCAAGCGGCTCTTATGTCCCAGTGTCTATCCATGTGGGATCGTCTGTGGTGGTTTCAGCCAAAACGGTTAGGTATTTTGGTGTTCACTTGGACCTTCAGCTAACGTGGCCGGCGGAGCTCAATGCGGTGAAAGAATCTCTCGTTGCGAGGCACGGGGTCCTTAAGGCTGTCTTCTCTAGTGGTCTGCTTGGTATGCGCTCTGTGGTTACCTCGTTTTACAGGGTTTATGTCTGGCACGCTGCCGGCTTCCACTAGCCGTTTCTGGCTGCTAGCAAAAGAGCTCTCGGCTCCCTCCAAGTGGTTGCCAATGAATACCTGCGCACCTCCACGGCTGCTAGCCATCTGCCCCTGTAATTGCTCTGCTTGATGAGGCAGTGTAGCAGCCCCTCGAGTTGCGAGCGCGTGAACTCTTGGCTGCTGTATGTCTCCGTGCAGTGGCGAGAGGGTGTGCAGACCCCGTTGCAAGCACGCCATATGACTATAATCTGGTTGGTCCCCTAGTGAGGCAGCACCTCGGACTTCTTGGTCTTGGAGCTACTCAGCTGGGGAGTGAGCCTCTGCGGCGGTTTGGTCTCCCTGTGGTGGTGCATCCTGTCAGCCTGTGGAACAGGTGTGGGAGCCTGGTGTACGCGTTTTGCATTGAGTCTAGTGGCGTGCGCCTGGATGAGGAGGCTGGCATCTTTTGCGATGCCTTCGTCTACCAGGAGACATGGTCTGGGGAGGGTTGTGGTTTTTGTCCAAAACTTTAAATTGAGGTATTCACGTCGCTTGCTTTCTGTTCCGTCAAGTTTTGTTAGTGAGCTGTCGCTCTGTCTGTCATGTTAGATGTTAGTCTTGAACTGCAAGTGCCCCGGCTCTGCATCCGCCTGGATTCGGCAGTAGGGCTCTTTTTTCTGTGTAAGCCGTTCGAGACTCTGCAGATGTCCCATCCAATTGCACTGGAAATTGGCACCAAACTCCGCTGTACTGAACACCTGGGGTGTGCGGTACGTTTCCAGTGGGTCACGGGTCACAGAGACGTGGGAATGAGGCCGTGGATGCCTTGTCTCGGGTAGCCTGCTGTAACGCTGTCTCATGCCATTTCGTCAGTCGTGACTTGTACCTTCCTCCATGCCGTTTTGCGGAAAAAATGGCAGAGGCAATGGGACAGTTCTGTGAAGGGTAGGCACCTGTATGCGCTTCACCCTTCGGTCGCAGCACCTCCCCTGCTCCTCAGCCACCTTGCCAGGCGTGATGCTGGCCTTCTGTCATGTCTATGGACAGGGCATGCCCTCCTCAATGCTCCCATGTTCAGTCTTGGCTGGAAGGATTCGCCAACCTGTGAATGTGATACGTCGGACGAGACGGTGGCCCACTTCCTTCTGGAATGCAGGCACTGGGTTCACCTCCGACGAATTGCCCTGTGCAATACTACGCTCCCAGACGTTCTTGGTGCTGTGGGTGACTCTGGGCTCGATCTTTGGGCGGTCTTGGGCTTCTGTGTCGCTACTTGGTACTTTGAACTGTAGACCGGCTCTGTGTCTTCTGTTCCAGCTGGAAAGTGGGACGTCTATACTAGGTTTGGGTGCAGTACTAGTATTTGGGTATGTGTTGTTGTGTAACAGATAGTAGCTGGCCAGTTGGAGTAAGTAGTGCAAGTATTTCTTGTAGAGCGGACGCATAGCATGATGGCTACAGCTCTGGTTAAGTGCGAATAAATAAATGAATAAATAAAGAATGATAATTATTTTGATGACAGATGGCGTTTTCCCAACAT
>JAHWFP010047647.1:0-17439 GCA_023313725.1 Lithobius niger | reverse complement strand
TTGGAATGCGCTCCCGGCTGCTGTTGTCTCTGCAGTTTCGTTGCCATCCTTCCGTCGAAAGTTGGAAGAGTGTAATCTTAATAAATATCTTCGTAGATTTTAATTCTTATTGTTCTTTTTACTTCACTTTATTTTATTATCTGTTTTAAGATTGACAATTGGCTTAGCCAAGCTTTAACTACGGTTATTTTATTTTCATTATTTTATTATTATATTTTTTAGAAACGTTGACAGTTTCACCCGGCTTTCCCCCCCACTAGTCCCACACGTTTGGCGATGCCATCGGGGACCACTGTGTCCCTGGTAGGTCTAACCATGGTGGTAAGGCATTCGTGACCCTAACCCATACCATCAACCCTTCCTCTGCCGCCGAGCCATCGTCTTCGTTTCAAACTTGTAAATTCTTACTTTTGTAATTTTAAATTTTTAGTTTTAACATCGGATGGCAGTCGGTGGCAACTAGGTCCTTGTCATTCCAGGTTGCATTTGCAACAGACTTATGCTATTATTACAATACTATTTTGGGGGTCAAAACATGAAAATATGTACTGCTTTCTCGGGGTATTGTACAATTGCATTTGTTGTGTCGTTTGTGTGTTTTTAAATTTTTGGCCAAATGTTAGTGGTCTTTGCTAGACCCTTTTTGGTTCCATTTTCCCTTTCTTGGAAATAAACACTTTACTTACTTACTTACTTACTTACACTATGACATAAATCACAGTAGATCTTGGTGTCCCTTCACTGCCGATCAAAAATTGGCTTGTTTCAACCTTGAACTTTTAAAATTTCCAAAACCTAACATTTATTTTTAATAAATGGAAACTGTTTCAGGGTCCATGCCCTTCCGTCTCCTTGCCGGACTCTTCACAAATGGCTAAACATTATTATTATTATTATGATTATTAAGTACTAACGATGATTAAGTAGTAACTGAATGAGGAAAAGAAGAGTAATTGAAGAAAAAAATCATGTCCAGATGCGGAAATTGTGAAAACAAACTAGGAAATAAGGGTGATTGGGCTAAATGTGGACACTGTAATGCAAAATATGATTATAACTGTGCAGGTCTAACACAACGAACATGGAAAGCTAAAAGTGAAGCAGAAAAAGAAAAATGGAAATGTAAAAGGTGTAGAAAATCAAGAACACTATCAGAGAAATCAGAAAAAGAACAGAAACAAGCAAATGATGAGGAAGACGATGAGAATAATTCAAGTGATGAAGAAGACAAAGAAGAATCGGAAGAAGGCAAACAAATACCAGAAGGAAAAAATGTATTAGAAGAGAATCAAGAACAAAGTACAAGATTAGAAGCTAGACTGATACGTATGGAAACAAAAATTGACAAGATGATAAACGCATACGACACACTACAAGACTTAATTAAGACTATGGATTTCATAAGCCAAGAGCAACAAGAACTGAAGAAGGAAAACGAAACAATAAAAAGACAAATGAAGATCATGGAAGACAGAATACAAGAATTAGAAAACTGTGAAGTACGAAACAAAACTGTTGAACAAACATTAGCAGTACTGAAGAGAGAGTCAAAAGAAAAAGAACAATACGACTGAAATAAAAACCTTGAAATAAACCAGTTAGACTGGTTGCCAAACGAAGATATAAAAAAAAGTAGTGCATGAACTAGCAAAGAATTTCAACGTACAAGAATTCAGAGATGATCACATTGATGCAGTTCACAGGATTCCGAACAGAGATAGAAGTAAACCTAGTGTGTTAATCATACAATTCAAACATAGAGATTGTAGAAATATGTGGTTAGAACAAAGAAAAAAAATAGTGACAAACGACAATATGTACAGAAATGGAAATAGGAAACGAATTTACTTGAATGAAAACATGACCCCCAACACCAAGAGCCTTTTTTGGAAGACACGGAACTTTGCAAGAGATAACAACTATAAATATGTGTGGTTCCGGAATGGAAAAATCATGATGAGGAAAGACGAACATGAAAAAGAAGTAAAAATTATTCGTGAAGAAGAAGATTTACAGAATTTACAAACAAATGCATAATTCATAAATCAAGTTATTGAGAACTGTAATGAAATTGTGGGAAGAATCTATGAAGAGATGGGTAATAGTGAAAATGTGAAAATATTACACGCAAATATAGGGAGTCTAAGAAAAAATTGGGATTTGATGAAACAAAAAATAATAGATACTAAGGTAAACTGGGAAATTATACTGTTAACAGAAACAAATATCAAAAAGGAAGAAGCTGAATTGTATGACCTTAATGGTTACATAAGGAAAACAATAACAAGAGAAACAACAAAAAGAGGAGGAGGAATCATAATATTTGTGAAAGAGGTTTTTGAAGTAAGTTTTAACGAAATAGATTTTAAAGAAAATAACGTATTAGAAATTGAAATAAATCAAAATAATAATGAGTGCAGTATAAGGCTAATTGCAATATACAAAAAGCCAAATTCTAGTAAAAAAGAATTTATTAGGAAATTAAAAACTCTGGTAAAAAATAATACAAAAAATTGGACATTTCAAATAATAATGGGTGATATAAATATTGATATTCTAAAAAATCCAGATAATGTGGAAGATAAATATGAACAAATACTGATTGATAAGTATGAAAATATATTATCAGAACTTGGTTACGAAAAAAAAATAGATTCACCAACAAGAGAAGAAATTGTACTTAAAAATGGAAATAATTATTTACAAAAATCGTGTATTGATCATATTTACATAAAAAAGAAAAAAGGAGAAACAAGAGGAGGAACATTAACTGAAAAAATATCAGATCATTATTTTACTATGTGTTGGATGTGGTATCAAAGTAAAAAGGATAATAAAACTCAACAACTACAGAACATAAATGAACATTTTGTGAAATTTAACAATAAGCAAATTATAAAAGAAATGAATGAAATAAATTGGGAAAACTTGAATAAATTAAATTGTCCTGATGAAATCCACAGTGAAATAGTTAATCAAATAAATAATATTTATTTAAACAATAAGATACAAAACAAACCGAATCATAAAATTTTGAAGAAAAAAAGAAAAGAATGGATACCAAACGAGTTAATTACAAAAATAGACAATAAAAATAAACTTTGGAATCAAATACGGAAAACAGGAAACGTAGATGCAGAATTGATTAAAAAATATAAAATAGAAAAGAAAGAGATAAACAAGAAAATTAAAGAGAGTAAACAAATATATTATAAAGGAGAAATGGAGAAACTGAAACAAAATAAAAAAAACAATTTGGGATGTGATAAACGAAGTAACAAATAAAAAGAAAAAGGAACATATTGATGAAAGTATAATAAAGACATTTAAAACAGAAGCTACATTAGACATTGCAAATGATTTTAATGATATATTCTTAGAACAAGTACCAAAATTAAGAGAAAACTTCAAAATAGAACATGAAATGTATAAAGAGGGAGAATACTACAAAAAATTAAATAAAAATAGACAACATAAAGAAATAAAGAAATCAATGTATATTGAGAATACTAATGAAAAAGAATTAGTAACAATAATAAATGAACTAAAAAACACAAAAGCAACAGGAATTGATACAAAACAAACTGAACACATAAAACAAAGTAAAGAAAATACAGCTAAAGCTATAAGTAAACTTATTAATGCAATGATTGACAAGGAATTTTGGCCAGACATGTTAAAAATACAAGTTACAAGACCGATATACAAAAAGGGAAATAAAACAGACAAAAATAATTATAGACCTATTGCATTACTCTCTATAATTGATAAAGTAATAGAAAAATTCTTTGCAAATAAAATAAGAAACTTCTTAGAAAAAATGCAAATATTAACAAAAGCACAATACGGATACACACAAAAAAAAGGAACGACTGATCTATTAATAGATATTAATGAAGTAATTACAAAAGCATTAAATGAAGGAAAATATGTAGGAATAATATTGGTTGATTTACAAAAGGCTTTCGATACGTTTGACCAAGGTATATTATTAAGGAAATGTGAAAAAGTAGGATTAAGAGGAAAGATCTATAATATTATAAAAAGCTATCTACAAAATAGAAAAACAACAGTACAATTAAATGGGGAAAATAGTAAACTTAACAACACAAGCTACGGAGTACCACAAGGATCAGTGCTGGGCCCCTTATTATATTTGATATATGCAAATGATATTACAGACAGTCTTCACAGAACACAAACTTTTTTATTTGCAGATGACACAATACTCATTTCAATACATAATAAATATGACAAAATGATGGAAAATTTACAACATGATTTTAACTTACTAAACAATTGGCTTATAGAAAACGAATTATTTATTAGTAAAGAAAAAACAGTACAAATGGATGTCACAGTGCCAAAGATGAATAAATATAAAGAAATATACATTATTAAACACTATGGGAATTGTAACAATTTAGAGGGGGAAATAAATAGAAAATGTAATAAAGAATGCACAAAATTAGAGAAAACAAAGTCAGCAAGATACTTAGGCATGGAAATTGACTCAAATTGGAATTTTAAAACTCATATATTAAGGATAATAAATAAATTGAGACACATACTACCAAAAATTTATCAAATAAATGGAATCCTAAATAATAAAAATAAAAGAATACTATATGATGCTTGGATAGAGAGTATCTTACGATATGGAATAGAATTATATGGATTTACATCAGATTACCTAACAAAAAGACTACAAAAACTGCAGAATAAAATAATTAAGGTGCTATTTGCAGATAAATCAAAAACAAAATCCACAATCGAACTATATAAGGAAAATAAAATATTGAAACTAACTGAATTAAGGGACTATATAACTATAACGAAGAATTATTACTCAAATGCATATAAAAATCGTAATCCAAACATGAAAGGAAACTTAATGAAGAACAAACCAATGTTCATACTGCCAAGATTAAACAATGAATATGGAAAAAGAAATAAAAATTGGTATATACCAAACATTTTTAATAAATTGCCTAGAAAAATGCATAACACTAAATGAGCTAAAAAAAGAATTGAAAGACAAATTAATACAGGAGCAAAACTAATTTGAACCTTTACAAATAATACCGGTATTGTTAAATTAAATAACTAAGAAATATGACTAAATTTCCATTAAGATTACTTTTTTAATACTTAAGTTTAAAAATTAATTGTAATTAACATGCTTGCAACTATGGTATCATTATAATATATCAACATTTATAAGTTGTCTAATTACTGATTATGAAACTAAAATCACTGTAATGATAATATGTATACACTAAGTAGTTAGTATTATTTATATTATTTATATTATTTATATTATTTATTTATTCATTCATTTGCTTGCTTACTTTTTAATGTACTGTATTGTAGCTCATACAAGTTTTTTGTTTAAAAACTTCGAGCATTGTAAACAATAAACTATTATTATTATTATTAAATGTTATGAATTACTAGTTTGTATTTAACCAGTGCATGCCGGGCCAGACAAAAGGGGGGGGGGTTGGGCAGTGATTAGGGGTGATGCAAAGGGTGCAAGGCACCCAAGCCCAGGAAGCAGGGGGCCCAAAACTCACCAATTGGGGGCCCAAAAAGGACAAAATTTATTACGTTTTGGTTGTGGTTGGTAGTTACTTTGCCCCTAAATTTGTTTACTTGTTGAGGAGGGGCCGAACATTTCGCCCTTGCACCTCGCCTTTGAAAAAGCTAGTTGCGGCATTGGGGGTGGCGAGCAGGAACGAGCTAGACTATCAAAGATGTAGGGAGGGGGTAGGGGGGTGGATTTGGGGAAAAAAAGGAGAATTGCACCAGTTTTTGAGGGACTTTTCTTTTTTGGTGTTCCTTGCTACCTATGCCCCTCCCAATTATAGGACCGTTTGTTCCAATGAACAGGCAAAAGGAGATTTGGGTTGAAAGAACATTCTTTACAATCCTGTTGACCGTTTCGTTGCTTGGCCAGAAAAAAAAAGGCATCTAGGGTTCAAAAAAGGGCATTATTCGGTTAAATGGGGGCCAGGTGCCCCTATATAGCTACGCTCTTGCGGTAAAGGGGCAAAAGGGACCAATAAATGGGTCTCCTGATAGAGGGGCTTCAACTCATTGAGGAGAAAAAGTAATGCCAGCACGCTTTAGGTTGTCGATTTTGCAAAGTGGCTATTGGGACTTATGGAATAGTAGTGAAATCTCATCTCTAAAAACATTAAAAAAGTATGCATTAATATTAGCAATTCCAGCTATAGTGATAAAAAATATCTTCCCCAGAAGCGAGGATGTGTTCAGTTTCTGATGAGATAGAAGGACGGAGTGGGTTGGGGCCGAGAAGCCCCAACTCAAAAATTTTTAATGGAATGGGGGCTGGGTGGGGGGGGGGGGGTAAGGAATACCTTATTTGAAAGGTCTTCATTTGGCAAGTAAAATGCCGCAACGATAGCTTCGATACGATGAACCCATCCAAAATGGCAGTCGGCCAAACTTTAGGTAGTTCCTCTGCATCCGTATGTGTTACTCAGGCTAAAAACGTAGTAAAGAGACGTAGATGGCAGCAAAATGCTTCGTTAATTTGATTGGATCACACTTACAAACACCGTTTGTTTGACTAGTCCTAAGTGACTTTTAAATGTACGAACTACGGAAATCAGTCACAAAACATGAATTAAATTAGACAGCTGTTCGACCTTTTTGTTTCGCTTTGATTGGAATTTACTGTGACACAAGAAACAGCAACGTTTTTTAAAAGTTCAAAACTATTAATTTTACGTGATCTTCGGGCAAATAAATAAGTTTATTGACGCATTTCGTTGTGTACATGAAATTAGTATGACTGTAAATTGGAAGCGTAAGTCAAGTTTTGAAAGCTGTAGGTTAACTCAGGGGTTCGGGACCTCGAATTTTTACTGCAAGACTTAAAGCTGAATGTTGGGCACGTGAGCGAGAAATAACACAGACTGCCAGGCCCCAAAGTTCTGCTTTCTTGGCCTATGGTCCCAGACGGAAGCTCTTGAACACCAACCAGAAATGTGATTTTGACTGATGCGTTAGTAACGTGGATCATGCCCTACACTAGTTTTTCTACAGGCTGGAATGCGAGTGATATACTTTTGGTCATTGGTGTTGCTTTTGATTCAACCTAACCCCAAATTTAGATAAGCCACTGATTTTTGGTGGGCAGTTATAATTTGTCTTTGCAGTATTTCTGATAAAATTTTGACCATTTCATTTCTATGTCTCTCATGCCCTGCTAAAGTAGATATGTACACAAGTCTCAGTCTTTTAATCAAATCATTAGGATTATCGTAACATTTATAATCAACTCAACTCGAATAACCCGCTTTTTAAACCATGCCCGTCCCTTTTTTTAAGGTCGTCCCAAATAGGAGTGATAATAGACTTGTATTTAACCCTACAATTAGATTTAGGTTTACGAGTATTTGGGTCGTTGTTGTGACAAATAGCGTTAGTATTTTTTAACATGGCCACGTAAGCTGCTTTAACTTCCGGCGCGAGGGAAGTTTCGTTCAAATCTTTGAAAACTAGCAAGTTCCAAAGCCCCCGCTCCCTACGTGTTGCTCCCCCTCGACCACTACGTCATTTTCAAAGATTTTAACCGTTTTATTACCGAAGGTCAGCTCACCATTTTTCTTATCGTGCTGTAACCCAAATACTGGGTCAGTGTCTTTGGAATTTTCGAAAAATTTTATCAAGAAATATTTAGCAGTTTCTCCAATATTTTGACCAGGTAACAAACTATCAAGGGACCTTAGAGTGGTTATGTTTGGAAGCTCATGGGTAGTGGAAATGCATCTAGCTTGCACTGCGGAATATGAAGGGGTTAGTTTAGGACCGGTGCTTGTAGTTGCGTAGTATTCGGTTTTGGACTCGGGAGGAATTTGCATTATATGAGCTTCAGCTGGACTTGAATATTCGGCGAGACTGATATCGAGAGGGGTCGACAATGTTTTCTGACTAGGAGTAATTGCAGGGGACGGTGATAAACCCAATGATCCATAGTGATCCTCGTCACTTTCTTCCTCTTTGTAAATTTTAATCGGCATAGTTTGCATGGCTAGTGTTTTTAATAGGCGTAGTTTGCGTGGCTGCACCGAGGACCGGTCTCGGTTTCAGGGTGCTTACTACCGGTTAAAAAAATTCTTGTTGCGATTCGTCTTGCTCTCTCTCCCCAAACGTTGATTTAAAAACTTTTTAGTTAAACATCTTTTGAGTTTTGCAATTTCTCGTTTTGTCTCCATTCTTTTGTTTAATAGGTAAAAACGAACGTTTACATCTCCCCTCGTTTAACGTTTTGTTATTTGAAAAAAACCCGTAAGGCTTTTTCTAACAATTTTTACACAATGTTTTAAAGTTAGAAAATTCCATGTCAGGGCGAAGGTGGTTTTCGTAAACATGTTTCAAATTAACTCATCCACGGGGAAAAAGATTAATAAATTTGCGTTATCTCTAACTACTTGTTTAGGAATTCTCTTGTACGACTGACTGCAATAAAAACATTGGTGTTTGAATTACGCCCTTGAGCGAAGTAACGCTCGATGTTTTTTTTTTGTCCAAAAGGCAATCGTCGAAAAGAATAAGGTTTCGAAATTTTGAGTCCAGTTCTTCGGGTGGAATTAAATCTATTTGAGAACTGTGAAAAATAGGCAACATCCCGTCCAATTTTTTCCTCAATTTCAGCAAATATAGACTGCAAAGCTTTGTATTTAGATTGACTTAAAGTTTTACTGTTAATAAATAACCGCTCGTTCGTAGTCGAGCCATCTTTCGTTACAGATGAAATTAAACAGTAAGTTAGTTTTTCCGCAATTTGCGGGACATATAATTAAACATCTGATATTCAAAGGTAGATATAAAGTCTACGTTGAACCATAATTTCACATTGGGAGTATTGTTGGTAACGTACACTGTAGTAATTTTCCTGGTGACTTCCGTCAAGTACAGATGGCAGATCGCATTATAAGATGGCAAGTTAAACCATGGCTTGTCAATAACATTTTTGTTAAGTTTCTGTTAGTTTTGTAAATATCCTCTTACACCTAAGTTCTCAGACAGAGCAGTTTATCGCATTCACTTGCCTTTTCGCAAGTGGAGTAACAGGGAGAAGCCGTGCGCATAGAATTAGTATAATTAAATGTAGGCAAGGATACGGGTTTCTGATCGTCAAACTCGACTTCTAGTATTTTACAGATATACTTTTTAAGATTTTTCGACAGTGTTTGAGTTTCCGGATCACTGGACAAAATCCAACCTTTATATTTTGATTTTTCATTCGAAACGGGAGTCCCCGAACCCTTTGAATCGTTAAACTGTATGGAAGGAGACAAGGAAAACTTTATACCATCGTTAATCTTTGTACCTTTATCGTTCTTAACTTTCATCAAGTTTTTTTTGCAAGAGACTGGAGAGATTTGTTTGCCAGGTTGGTTGAGTCATATTGAGGTTTATCTATATTCATTTTTTAATGTATTTATTAATAAAAAATGATCGGGGGGGGGGCGATTTGTATATTTAAAAAAGATGTCTGTTAATAATTTTGGACAATCGTTGAAAAGGACGACAGGGGAAGAGGGTGAAGTGGTGGGGTAGGTCCGAGGGGACAGCCGGGACTAGGTCTTCAAACTGAAAACATTTAATTTCAGTTAGATTTTCAGTTAGATTTAACTCATTTCATCCTGTCTAAAACAGCTTTGTAATTATGGGTCTTAGAGAAGGTGCATAAAAAAAATAGGCAAAATTGCCTGCCCCATATCTGGTCAAAATTGTGTACGCATTTGTAATTGCATTTAATTCCCGGTCCCAAGAAGTTAACCACAGACCAGGGAGGGCCAGTGTTGCCAAAACTATCGAAATAACAGGGTTCTCCCGATATGGTTGAATACACGACCCAATGACTTCCGTCTCCATCGTGGAAATCTTATAATAATAATAATAATAATAATAATACTTTATTTCAAATTACTACAATGTAATTCTCGAAGTTACAATGAAAAAGTGCAACTTGTGTGAGTATGACATTTTCAATCCTTTTCAATCAATATTGCATTATTCTTATTATTCTTACAGGAAGCTCGATCAATGTGGTCAAAATCAAGGACAAAGCTAATAATCTATAAATTTATAGTACATGTTTTATGTTATGCTTAATTCATTTGCTAATATTTTTGATAGTAAATTCTTTTTAAATTCATTTAGTGTTAAGTAATGAAGCATATTCTCTGGCAGTTGATTATATAGTTTTGGAATATACCATTCCTTTCTTCTCTTTCCATATTGATTTTTCCATGTTGGAATTTTGAATTTCTCATTTATTTCTCTTATTCTCGTTAATGCATTAGTTGATTTCTTGTATTTATTACAAAAATAATTTTTTTGTTAAGATAATAAAGTTTTTCAACTCTTTTATTTTCAATATTTTGTTTTCTTTAAACAGTGTCAAGGTTTTTTTTATTTTTTATTATCGATTTGTCGGCAAACATCACTTTTACTAATTTATTTTGTGTTTTTTGCAGTTTGTTTATTAAATATTCTGGTGCATGTCCATATATTTCTAGTCCATATCTTATATTGCTACTTATCCATGCTTCATACGTAGTTTTTTTTTGCTTATTATCCAATATTTTTCTAACTTGATAAACGTTTGGTATGATTTGTCTTAGTTTTTTAATTAACCCTGTAATGTGTTGTTTTAAGTTCTTATCAATTTCAATTCCTAGATGTTTAGTTGAATATTTTTTCTCCAGTTTCACACATTTCTCATTACATCCTTCATTATTGTTATTAATTAAGTTTTTGCAATCACTATAATGCTTTTTAATCCAAATTTCTTTTTTGGGTTTCATTTTCGGAACAGTAATGTCCATTTGTATTGTTTTTTCTTTGCTGATGAACAATTCATTTTCCACAAAGTAATCATTTAAAATATTAAAGTCATTCTGCAGGTTGTACATCATATTGTCATAATCACTATGTATAGAAATCAAAATTGTATCATCCGCAAATAAATAAATATTAGTTTTTTCTAGCTTCTCGTCAATATCATTAGTAAATATCAGGTACAATAATGGCCCCAAAACAGATCCTTGCGGTACTCCATATTTTATGTTACATGTAATACTATTTATTTCCTCAATTTGTACAATAGATTTTCTGTTTGATAGATAGCATTTGAATATATTATAGATTTTTCCTCTTAATCCCATATTCTTACATTTTTTAATAGTATTTTTTGATCAAATGTGTCAAATGCCTTCTGTAAGTCAATAAGTACTGCTCCAACGTATTTTCCTTGGTTTAATGCCGTTGTTATTAAGTCATTTACTTCTATTAAAAGATTTGTTGTGCTTTTATTTTTTGTGTATCCAAATTGTACTTTATTTAGTACATTATATTTTTCAAAAAAGTTGCATATTCTTTTTGCAAAAAAATTTTCCAAAATTTTATTAATAATGGACAGTAATGAGATTGGTCTGTAATTAGTTAAATCTTGTTTATCACCTTTTTTGTAAACTGCTCTGATTATCTGTATTTTTAATTTTTCCGACCAAATTTCTTTATCTATCATAGCATTTATTAATTTACATATTGCTATAGATGTATTTTCTTTAGTGTTTTTAATATGTCTTGTATGGAGTTTGTCAATTCCTACTGCTTTTGTGTTGTTTAGTCCCGTAATTATATTTAATATTTCTACTCTGTTAGCTCCATCGATCGCCATTGATTTTACATTAATTTTTTGTTGTTTACATCTCTGTTTTAATTTCCTTGAAAAAGCTCCTTTTTTATACTCTTTATTTCCTCTTTCATCTTTCATTTTCAAATGTTTAACTTGGTTTTCAAAATTTTCATTAAATTCATTTGTGATGTCTATGGTTTTTTTTATTTTTAAATGTTCTTTTTATTTCTTCATCAATGTTCATCTTTTTTTCTCCCCTGTTATTTCATTTATTACATCCCATACTGTATTCTTCTTTTTATTAAGATTATTTAGTTTATTTGTATAATAATTATTTTTACATTCCTTTACCAGTTTACTTACATTCATTTTTTACCTTTTATATTTTTCTAGTAGTTCATTATTTGCTTCTTTTTTATTATTAAGTTTTTTTAACATGTTCCATAATTTATTTTTATATTCTATTTTTTGCAGCAGTTCTTCTGTTATCCATTCTTTTCTTTTATTTAGTTTGTGTAAGTTATAGCTTTTTGTTACTTTCTGTTTATTTTTGTCATATATTTTATTAATTCGGTCAATAATTTCTTTATAGATTTCCTCTGGTTCTTGTTTATCATTCAACATTTCCCAGTTTATTTGGTTTATTTCATGTATGATTTTTTTATCATTATACTTCTAGTTTTTTCCCTCCTGGTTGCTATTTTTATTATGGTTTATTTTTGATTTTTCTTTATTCCAAATCCATGTCATGGTTAAATAATGATCTGCTATTTTTTCAGTAAGTGTTCCTCCCTTAGCTTCTCCATTCTTATGCCGTATATATACATGATCTCTACATGATTGTTTTAATTTATTTTTCCCATTTTTTGTAACAATTTCTTCTCTTGTAGGAGAGTTGATTTTACATTGATATCCTAGTGCTGCTAGAGTGTTTCAAATTGATCGATCGCTAATTGATCATAGTTATCTTCATTTTCCTTCTTTTTTTCTAATATATCAATATTAATATCTCCCACGATCATTTGATATTCCCAATTAGTTTTGTTGTTGTTGATAATATTTTTTTTATTTTTTAATGAATATTTTTTTATTATTCACTGGTCTTCTATAAACAGCTATAATTTGAAGTTTAGGCAAGTTGTTCTCTTTAATTATAATTTCAACCACATTATTGTCTTCTATTTTTAATTCTAAACAGTCAACATCTAAGTTGTCCTTTGTGAAAATCATCAATCCACCACCTCTATTTGTAGATTCTCTAGTTATTGTATAATTTCTATAATTGGTTAGCTTATATATACACACCTCATCTTTCTTAATATTAACTTCTGTTAATATTATTACATCCCATTCAATCTTCATTTCAGCTAAATATTGAACAAAGATGTCCCAGTTTTTCCTTAAACTTCTTATGTTAATGTGTATGATTTTCACATTTTCACTATTTCCAATTTCACTCTTCAGTATTCCTTCAATGTCTTCTTTCTTCTGAAAAATATGGTTTATGAATTCTGTTGTACTGTTATTTTCAATAGGTCATCTTCTTCATGAATTATGTTGACTTGTTGTGTATCTCCATCTTTCCGCATCATTATTTTGCCATTCCTAAACCATACATATTTGAAGTTATGTTGATTTGCAAAGTTTCTTGTTTTCCAAAATAGCGATTTTGTATATGGTGTCATGTTTTCATTCAGGTAGATTCTCTTTCTATTTCCGTTGTTGTACGTGTTATCGTTGGTGACTATTCGTTTTCTTTGTTCAAGCCATTTATCTCTGTTATTTCTATGTTTAAATTGTACTATTATGACACTTGCTTTGTTCTTGTCTTTGTTCGGAATTCTGTGGGCTGCTTCTATATCCTCATCATTATGTGAAATATTGAAGTTTCTTGCCAGATTTTGTATTGTATGCATGATGTTTTCATTTTCTGGCCAGTCCAATTGGCCAATTTCTAAATTTCTGTTTCTTTCATATTGTTCCTTATCTTTGGATTCTCGGAACATTTTATTCATTTTCACTTCCAGCACTTTGGTTCTTTCATCTGTATTTTCCAACTCTTGGACTCTTATCTCCAGTTCCTGTATTTGTTTTTTCATGTCTGTGTTTTCTTTTTTAAGATAACAATAAGATAATAATAATTATAATATTATATAATAATAATACTAATTATAATAATTAAGATAATAATAATATTATATAATAATAATAATAATTATAATAATTAAGATAATAATAATAATAATAATAATAATAACAACATTTTCCACTAGTAAAGTGGAGGGATAACAAAAGGGACGGGAGTCCGCTTATATTGCTCCCAATTTATTTGAGCAAGAATCAACCATTAGCCACCGGTAGTGGACATTTAAGGAATTTTTTCAAATCGTTAGTATGCAACAGTCCACTAAATCTAGCAACAGTGGATGCAGACACTGTTTCATCGCTGAGGGAATACCTAGTTAACGATGCCATTTTCGCCAGTAGGCCTAAGTTTTAAAGGAAGCGTGTCTTTACTAAAAGTACCTCTAAATTTTGGAATTTTCATCACTCTAGCCAATCTGTTTAAATCAAAGTTCGTTAAAGGTTTATCAAAGTTGATTAAACCCTGGTGGTTGATTAAATACCTCTGCCATGGAGCAATTTTTTTTTGGTTAGTTTTTTTGCTTTATATTTTTCTTCGAGCCAGAACCTTCCACTTGCTTGTGATGTCTCACGAGTTCAGCCAGAATTTTTGTATCGTTCTGCGTCTTTTTTACGGCAGATACCATCCCAGCAGTCCCTCCCGCCAACCCTCCAATACCGGTTAAATTGGTCCTAATAATGCCAGCGGCAAAAAGCCGCCTTTCTTTTTTCCGCGATCTTGTTTTGACGCCTTTTTTATTATTATTTTCATTATTAATTAATAAACAACTTCGACTTTGCCTCTGTCCAACTTTAGATTCATTTTCCTGTCCCCGATGAGCAAGGCGTGACAAGTGGTGTTAGTTGGCACTGCGGCCCTAAACTTCAGTTTGACTTGTTCGTCCACGATTCCAGATTGAAGCCTCTTGGACTGTTTGGAGCAATCCAACACCACGAGGAGATAGGCTTTCGTGAACTGAAGCAAGTCGAAACTCAAGTCGTTGGTGTCGTAGCACAGCTGCCTAAATTCCTGTGCCATTCTGTAGAGACCAACGTACGCTCCAGTCACAAAATTAGAGTTCAAATCGAGAAACGGATAATGTTCGGAATTAAGAATCACATGAGCATTTTGCAAACTGCAGTGGTTGAACACGGCCGGGTTTTTGATTAAAGAGTCCTGCCTGTTAGTTTGAAAAGCTAGAACTATCCACCTAGGTTTTTCGACCGTGGACGTAGTCAACATGCACCAGGTAAAGCTGGTGTTTTGAGGGCGCTTGCAGCTATCGTAATGCCAGTGCCTAAATCCTAAATCCACGGTCGCTTCGTGGTCGATGAGATTATACAGTTTAAGTTTTTGCTCATCCGAGGCCACGACGTGGGGAACCTGCCAGCTAATGCTATTTAGAACGACTTTGCCATTGGCCGTGGCTGCTGCTTTGAAGATGGCATTAGTGTCGCTCGCTCGCATGAGTGTGGACACGTGTTTAGTTCCGTAGATTAGTTTATCGTAATTTTCAAAAATCCCATGTGTTTCAGAGGGATGGCGAATATAAAGCTTCCCTTGGGAGTTCTTTCAACGATGATGGACGCGTGCCGCTGTTTGAATCCCAAATTGTTGGTTAGTTCAGCCACTACTGAAGCCGCACTGTCCAGTGCCCAGCATTGGCCGAGCAAAGCCGGTTGCTCTGCCGAATCGTAAGTGAGCAGTCCCTTCATCAGAGTACTGAACCCCGGATAACTGAACTCGTCGACTTGTTTATCACCTAGATGGTATTTGATATTAGTAGGAGTGTAATAGACCCGGAGTATGCGACTTTACTTTACCGGTGATTGCTTGTGTCCTTTGTGTCATCACCTTGAAACAGCGAAGCTGCGAGCTAAAAATCTCGCCAGCGCCACCCCAATCTCGTTGGTCGCTCTTTGAACTATTAAACTCAGCAATAAAGTCTAATTCAGTTATACCACAAGATATTGTATGTATTATTTAACTTCTTAAATTAGAATAAAAAATGTCTATTTGTAAAAATTTTAGATGGCACTTTCCAACTCAATTTATTCTTACAGTAATTTTCTTGGCCGTCCGCCCACCCATCCAACAACATGGCGGCTATAGCATTTGTGCTCTGGTTTGTATATGTATTCAGCGTTCGTTATAGAATCTGTAAATGACAGCTATATGCGAGCTGTACGTAGAACGTTTTGAGAGAAAACTTCCTGTGCATAACTTCACCAAATGTTTTACCAGCCAGCTACGTAAAATGGTAAGGGCCACAGAACTGTTTGACGTGGAAATTTAAACTGCTCATTCCGTTGTTGTTAGAAATGAACACGAGCGTAGGACTGGAGAGATCATACAACCGTTCTGATGATGAATGTGTAAAAGAGCCGCAACATTTGACAATTCTAGCTACCTCTTCGTTTTCTACGGCCATTCTGGCTTGAAGTTCTGCCCTCGGAAGGATTTACATTGTTTGGTAGCAAACTCGTCGGCAAGAATCGAGTAGGCTACGATCTGGAGGTTTCTTTTTTGGATTTTTTTCTTATTCTTCTTTGTCGTCGCTCTTTTTTACTATCTGTATGTACTATGTTGTCATTTCCTTTTTGGCATGCCAAACCAAGTGGGAATATTCCAGTGGGAATATTAAGTGAGAGTATTGCTTATCAGTGCAATCTGGTCCCCCCCCCCCCAAAAAAAAAGGAGCCACTGACTTTTACGACTGGTCATTATTTACCATTGGGGGGTGTTATTAATTTTTTGGACCCTCTCGAGTGGGGGCGGGTCATGAATTTTGTTCCGCCATTAATGGGGTTGGGGGTCAAAAACACACAGACCATACTGGAAGAAAAAGCCATTTTCATTTTTGCACCAAAAAAGTGGCACTAATCATCTTGAAACGTTTCTAAGAACGCCTCAGCTTTTTGGAGGCAGCCCCCCCCCCCCAACGCCCATTATGTGACCATTATTGCAAGTACAATTTTTACAAAGAACTTTGTAGAAGAGCCTTGGCACCTCGCTTCTTGGCTTCAGTGTGTTCATCATACTAATATCAGTCTCGACAAGAGATGGGTGTAAGGAACATTTTATACATTTTGTCTCAACATGTCTGTTCGTTAAAAATGAGACACTTCTTTTCAACTGACGGTTACTGTCAGTGTGGATAGCTGCTTACTTAATTTGGCCACAGTAGCCTCTTAATCTTGGTTATAGGAAATCATCTGCAGACAGTCTCATTAGGTAGGCTATATGAAAAGCGCATTTTTTTTGGTAGGGTCATATAATTTTTGGACTTTGAGTGGGGGGAGTAAGATTTTTTCAGAGTCTCGAAGTGGGGGAGGATCATCGAAAATTTGCTGGTCACATTTTTATTCCTTTGGCCCCCTTCCCAGCCATAAATAATAACCGGTTCCTTATGCAAGGTCCCTCGGACTAGCGAATTTTCCGAAATTCGACGATTTTTTCCCCACTGCTTTAGTTTACCATCTTTTGGTTTGATTTGGTTACTTAGTTTAGGAAACTAACGTAGTTGCATCTACACATTTCAGTTGGTTTTATTGTTGCAAGTTAAGTTTGGTGCCACACAGATAAAAGAGGTAAACTAAACCAAATCAAACCAAAAGATTGATTTGGTTTAGTT
>JAHWFP010047646.1:4126-19548 GCA_023313725.1 Lithobius niger | reverse complement strand
ATCCTCTGCGATCGTAATTCATAACACGAATCGTAAACGGTTCGCAGGAATATGGGGGGAGGGGGTAGGGGATACGGAACGTACGTCACTTAATGACAAATCGATGCTACGGTTACTGTAAAGGTACTTCCCTTCCCTGCGGAAAAAGGCAAAAAATATTTTTTAAATGAAACGCAAAAAACAAGGAAGTCTACACTGTTTTGAAATCAGGATTCTAAAGACCATTTCGCACTACTGTCTCTAGTACAGTTGAGAGTATTCTAGTATAAGACGGTTTTTCTGGTAGATCGATGCACGGAAGAAGGATGAAGCCAACGACACTGTCTACTTGGTAAAATCGATTATCTAATAAATATGATCAAAGAAGTAAAAAGCCAAAAGGGCACAAGTATACAATAAAAATACAACGTTTCGAGTCGGATGCGATACTTTTTCAAGCAAAACTTAGCACTAGGCTAAAAGTCAAAACATGTAAAAAATGCTCGGCGAGTCCACAAAGCACAACCAAAGCATACAATTTTAAAAACTAAAAATTAATCTAAGCCAGGGTGAAACCTGGCAATGGGGAGCCCAGACATTTTTATTGTATAGTTGTGCACCTCATTGGCTTTTTACTTTTTTTATTCATTGTTTGGTGCTTTTTTCATCACTTGCATTTTAATACACTTGAAACATCTAGCTCATGTGAAACGTTCTGAACCCAAACTATAGAGCAGTGACATTTACCGCCATATTGGCACCAGTATAGATTTTGGGAGGGCATAACTACAAGGTGCACTACATAAAAATGGTGGAAAAAACAACGAAAGAGTGGATTGCTTAAAATAACGTTGTTTTCTCCAACAACAAAAATCGCGCGTTTTAGGTCTAAGCAAACATTCTTCACAGCATCGGCTTCAGTATGACGCTCTTCTGTTTCTCTCTGAAGTGCCCCTTGCAGCTAACCCATTAAGGCTCCAGCATAGAGTTATATACAATAATACTACGTCGTGTCACTGCTCTATACAGTTCTCCTGTCTCCTATCAGTGTCCCCACTGCCCTTTAAGGACAGTGGAGCAGTAATATGAACGTCTTTTACCGTTATTTTGCAGGAAAATACAGGAGATGCTTCTACCCCGCTGCCTTGTGTTTCGTTTTCTCGAAGATATTTTAGCATTGGACTAAAGCGAAGCCGTCGGAGTTGGAAATAACTGATTACGATGTTTAGTTGATTGCAAGCTACCAACTCCTACAGGATCTCTTTTATGAAGAGCAAAACTTCTTATCGAGGAAAAGAACGAAAAGATGGCAATTGGAAAACCTTTCATTGAATCAGTGCCAGTTGTACAAAATAAATTTACAAGTTACGTGCAGCCACTGTTGGCTAAAACTTGGCTAAACGTTTCACACTTTGCGTACGTTATGTAGCTGAACACTGTCTTTGCTAATTTTAGATTTCTACTGAAGCGATCTACGTTGTTAATATTTTTTTAGGTTCATTTTTTGTACGTTATTTTGAGCAGTAGTATTCAATACCGAAGGTGGAATTAGAAGGGATTACCTTTTCATTAGTGTTATCTGTCCATTATTTCTCGGGACGAGTCGATAAAAGCATCTGGTGTCAGTATTATACACTTGCTGTTTGAATGGTCCGCGAGTGCTACTAGAAAGGTCAAGCGTGCCTTCATTGGTATGCGTACCATGGGTCTCCCACACACGAATCTACCTTCTACTGGCGAGGAGAAAAAGAGTCACCCAACACTAAAGACTCGAAGTTAAAGAAACGGAAATGAAGTGTAAATAATAGTTTAAATATTACTCCACATTGTGAACAGTTACGCCGACCGCGCGGCCAGGTTACTGCAGCCAATGAAAATGATCAGTGCGTGGTTTTACATAAACGGTAAGCATTCTCACTGGCTGCAGCGACCTAATCGAAAAGGCCGCCCGCGCACTGCAGCTCCAAGTCGCTCAGTGCGCGGGAGGCCTTAATTATGACAAGTGAGTAGCAATTATGACGAAAAAAATTCCTCGTCCCATCGTGAGTCTGGAGACGGAAGGGGGACAATTGACCCTGTATGATTCCAGCTCAGGTCCAGAATTCTGATATGATCCGATTGAATTGAATAAATTTCGGTATCATCTTTTACCAAGTTCATCAAGTTGTATATATACGAAATTTGCTTTAAATAGATCAAAACATGGCGGATATTAACGGCAGTTTGTAACGAAATGAAAGTCTGCAGAATCCAGTGCCATCTGGTACGATCTAGCGCTTGCTTGCAGCATCAGCATCAGCAGGATAAGGAATACACAAAGACATTTCTTTGAAAGAAGCAAACAAGCCACATGCATCCTCAAGCAGTGAGTGACAGTTTTGTACGTCCTCGCGCACCTGACAGCAATCTGTAAGGAAGCATTCACAAACTATGTAACACCTGGAAGGGGGAGACGGTTGAGGTTGAGCAAATGTGCTACCATCTGTCATGAAGGGGAAAGGGGGGGGGGGGAGATAGTGACGAAGTGTTACGTGACACTGTTTTTCGTTAATCTTTTTCTTTTCTTATTAGCTAAATTCTTTTAGCTAAAACTATTTTTTCTAACTTCTGTTTACGACTTATTATTATTTTTTTCAAAATCATTGGTCATTACGACTCTAGACACTTATAATTACAGTTTACAAAAATGAATTCATAAAAAAACCTATAGAATTGATGGGTCGGGAAGTGGTAAACAAATGTTACGTATTTCCAGTTGGGGGGGGGGGGAGGTCATGCCAAGCGTTACACTGGAGTTACGAAGAGGGGCGAATAGTGTTACGTAATTTTTGAACGTTCCCTAAAGGTCAACGATATCATGGTCATTAGATGTTGCCGCCACGGTAGATTCCCTACATCTTCTGTTAGTGACAACCTGCCTTTAAGCATCATATTTTTTTGCTTTAACATGGGAGACTGTGCTCAAACCTTACAGCGACTAATAATCGAAGAATTAGGTATTTTATTAAGGAGCCTACATCGAATGGCTATTCTGCTCGTTACAAAAACGTGCTGACATTGTACAGACTAAAACAATTCTACAAAGTCACTATTAAGACACTATACTATTGTGTGCGCAGCATATCTTGAGTCCTGGAAGTATTTTACGAGCGACTAGGTCTTCCTGGAGGGTGCGGCTTTAATCGACGGCCGCCATTGTTTTCGTTACCATCTTGAATATCAACAAGGCACTCTGCTGCCAAAAACGTACAATCGATTATCTGTGTTCGTTCTGCGGCGAACTCAAGATAGGCCGCGCACACTTTAACACACTTGTCCTGCTACTCGTCAGGGCCTAGCTCGATGAGAAAATACTGGAGAACCGTAACCGCCTCGTGGCGCGCCCTAACGGACAACCTTATGAAGGCCATGCGGCCTCGAACCGAGCAATTGGGGCAACGACATATTTGACCCAATATTCTAACTAACACGATGCATAAAGTGGGCAGGCGTGGAAAAAGTGTGCCACAGTCTTAAACAACCTGCTCCACAAGCATATGCTGGGGTCGCCACCTGCCCCCAAGGAATAAGTATGATCCCAAAGATACCTCCTTCAGTATACCTTCGTTTGTTTTGGTGGTGTTTCTTGGTTGTTCTTTTTTTTTTTTTGATAAGTAATTGTTTTACTTTGAGGTGTGTTTTTGAGTTTACATCATTTTGGTTTGCTTGATTTGCTTGAGTGTTCATTTGGCCCATTTGGCTGAGGAGTCGTCGTGTTTGTTCAGAGTTGAGTTTCATAGTGTTTTTCGGATTGTATTTCGTATTGTTTCTCTATGAGTTGTTTTCCTCGGTAGTGTTGGATCAGGTTAAGTCTAGGTTAAGAAGTGTAGTCTGGGATAGGTGTGAGCGAGTGGGTTTTTGCGACCGGTAAAGGCTCAAAGAAGGAAAGTGTTTCTCAGTGTTCGTTTAATAATGGACATTTGCAGCCTTCCCTCCCTCGCCGAACTCTACAGTAGTAATTTGGTTGACGTGACCGATGTTTTAATTGCCTGCTTGGCTGTACAAAAGAGACTGGAGACACTGAACATCCCTACGATCCAGAAAATACCACGGTCTTCGAAAACCACTGAAACCAGTTGTTGTTTACTGGCCCGCCGCTACTGTGCGAAATTTCGATACAAGCTGGATTTCTGATAATTTGTTAAGTTTATCAATTCGGGGAACATCAGTCACCAATGACTGTAAGAAACACTTGACTGTGCGTTGTGGCAAACTGACTGTCGTACCAAATACAAAGTGACTGAAAAGTAAGAAAGAGACATTAAGCAATAATAAAAATAATAATAATAATTAAAATAATTCGCTTCCCAAGCACTTTAGTCTCCGCTTATTTGGCCGGAAAAGTATTAATTTTAAAGTTACGTGCATTTAGGACTGTAATTGTGTGGGAGGAAAGAACTTAGCCACAAACAAGAAAGTAGAGGCACAGTATATTAAAAGTAATTTTATAATACGGCTTTTTTTTTTTCTGGCCGTGCCAAATCTTTCATCGTAATAATAAAACAATTTTTTTGTCTACTATTTTAGATATCGTCATCCTTGTTTCCGTTGTAAATTGCTCCCCTTCTCCACAATCGTGAGCCTGATAATTAAAATGACCATCGGGAGAAAATTGGTGGGGACTAAATTGCCCAGGACCAAACCATCCTTACGTACCAAATTGGAGGGAACCAATTCGTCCAGCTAGGGAAATCGGTGAAGTTTGCACTATTCACACTCAGACATTAAAATAATTTATTAAATTTGGCTCGAATAATTATATTTTGTCAGTACAGAAGCTGGCTTCCAAGCGGGCTTCTAAAAATATGTCCTTGGATGATATTTTATTTCATGCTAGGTCTTAGAGCACCATAGAGGAAGTTGCTAAGTGTTTATCTCCGAAAATATGTCAGAATGCTGCAGGCGTCAGCATTATTTGGACTCGACGTAAATTCCAAATACGTTAGATTTGGAACTTTAAACCTGAGAAAAGGGACTTCAACCTCTAAAAAAAAATATTGTTAAATTGTGAGATACAGTAAACAAAATTTGCTTGAATTGTGAACGACTTTGAAATTTTAGTTTTCATATATAGTGCTGACTGCAGTTATCGTGAATAAGGCTTCACATTTTATTTTAATATAAAATTCGAAAACTTTATAGAGTACAATAAGCTTCATCGGGCTGAAAAGCTTTTTCAGATTTTTATTGTCCTAATTCTTCTTCGACCCCCGATTTGCCAAGTCATTTTTAATGTATTTGTAATCTGTCGGGGTTAGCCTTAGAAACTTTCAAGTTCTTACGAAGCGTTTCTTTATTCCCCACATCGGTTTCCTGTGGACATCATTAGTCCTAATTGTTTAATCTCTTAGCTGTCTTAAGTTCCTGGGCTGCGTTCTCCGAGATCTAACCGCGAAAGCATGCGGTCAGGGATCTTTCACTTTCCATTACACCCCTGTGACACACAAACAACAACACAAAGACAGCTTAAAAAGTGGTAACCACAAAAACTTTCGCAGACGTAAATTTGTACGATTTTTGTTGAATGGGTGAAGAGACAGAACAAGAGAACGCAGTTACAGGCAAGCAAAAGGAATAAAACATTAAGAGCGATCGAAAGGTAAAATGTTAAACTATATGGTTTAGTAAATGCCCGTTATAAGTAAGGCCCGTATTCTGAACGCTGACTAAAACTCGTACTTGACTTGAAATGACGTCACACCTATTTAGTGCCATTCACCAACAGAACCTCGTTTGGATACATTTGGAAGAAATCGGGTTGTGAATGGCATTTAATAGGTGTGACGTCATTTCAAGTCAAATGACGTCACACCTATTAAGTGCCATTCACCACCCGATTTCTTCCAAATGTATCCAAAAGAAGTTATGGTGGTGAATGGCACTAAATAGGTGTGACGTCATTTCAAGTCAAGTACGAGTTTTAGTCAACGTTCAGAATACGGGACTAAGTTTCTGATATAGAGCAGTGCTAGTTTTTTTTCCCTTCCTGTGAGCTCCGTGCCTAAGAGATCAGCACGGGCCGTCCAATTAAATTCAATCCCTAAGTCTGTTAACGAAAATTGTTTAACATGAGACTTGCCAATCAAGGGCGGGTCCAGAATTAAGTTTTGGAGGGGGACGCAAGATGATTTTTTGGCGTGTTCATGTATTTTTGCTATTTTAACTGCATGTTTTCAACAATTTTGGCAATGTTTTCGAATTTATTTGATTTTTTGGAGCCCGCAGCCCCTTGGTCTTGAATCTTGTTTTTTACTGGTCCGATTCTGTCAGAAATTTCGGAACTCGTACCTAACCGTTTGGCCCTGAGTGGCAACTTTAGATCCCTTTGAACTGCCCTTGTTGCCGATAGGATTGATTCATGCTGGAATGTCTCGTCGGCTCAGATTGTCATGGCAATTTTTTGCGTGTGCTTTAAAAAAAAACTACTTAAACTTGGAGTCTCTTAACGTTTTTAACTCGATACTAAATGATTTAAACTTTAAACAATTAATTTACTACGTGATAAGGCTTGTCATTGTGTTGCCGGTAATGTTACTAACTAGTCATTTGTTTTATTTATTTTCAATTTACTTTTTACTTGTTATGAACAAAATAAAATTAGTATAAAATGGGTTTCTTTAAGGTGAACGGATCTACGAGTTGCTTCACGACCCAAAGGGTTGTGCTTGCGGTAAAGTTATGATGAAAGAGATATTGTATATCGTTTGTGACATTAACGGTGGGGATATCCAGTTGAGGGCTAAACCAGCCCCGGATTAGCTTATCCCTGGATTTAACTAACCCTCTACCTTAGAGCTATTGGACTGGAGAAAAAAGTTGGTGATATCCATGTTGGACTAAGTTGGGGTTTTGTTAGGTCATTACTCCTTAGACCTCGACCTTCAGGCTGAATTAGCCCTCGATATGCCTTTGTTAAACTGTTGTTAAAGCTAGGGAATAACGCTAATCCTGGATGGATATCACCGCTTTTTACATCTCGGGGCTAACTACTCAGTATTAAGTTAGTCCTCATCCTACTGGCTAAATTTTGCTTAGCCCTCAACTTATTTCGTAATGGATATCACCATTTTCCCCTATTACCGAGCTTAACCCAAGGATTAAGTTTAAACCTCAACTGAATATCCCCATCGTAAGCGTTTTCCTATATAATGTGATGGCTCTTGATGTAAAGACTCTTGGGGAACCAGCGAATCCGTTGACGTATGCTTACGTGTTCTACTTTCAGACTTAAGAAATTTCTTTTTTGTTTAACGACAGTTCGAATAACGCTGCTAAGTGATAAGTTTAACGGGTTCCGTTTGTTGGGGGCAAAATAGAAGCACTATACTGCACTGTACACGGGAAAATAGAACGTCCGAGGTGAACGATTGGGTGAACTCTTTATCCTGGAGCCAGGCCAGTTGATCCACACGCTGCGTGCCTTATCACGAGTTACGACGACACAAAAATCCAATATAGTAGGAAAGAAGCAAGGTCGCCGAGTGAGGTTCGCCTAAAAGAACCCGAGCCCTAAAAGCATGGCCAATGGTCCCAGCGCGAGAAACATATAACAACTCCAAGAACTTGAAATGGGTCGGCTTCTGCAGAAAATAAAAAAAATAAATAAAAAAAAACTCCCAAGAAAATAATAGTTGTAGAAAATCTCATCTGGATGTGCAAAGCAAGGCTTTTCGAGGACCAACTGCCACTACCACTGATCTTTAAACCTGATTTTGCCTAAACTACGGGTTTATCGGTGCATTCTGTCGCCGTCGCAGTGACTGTGCTTCCACTTACAGGGAACTTTTTTTTCCTTTTTAGTGGAAAAATGCTCTTTAAAGGAAAAAAATATATTAAACAGGGAAAAAATGGGGAAATTCTGTGTTTTATTTGCAAGTCGCAATTTATTCTCCATCCAGATCCACCTTTTTGAAACGTCTACTCAAACAACCGCGTGTTAATATTTTAAATCGTTACTAACCTCAATTTACAACTTGATTATTGTTTATTTCTCGTCTGTTGCTAGTTTATGAATGCTAAAATCACAAAAATTGTGGAAGTTCTAATTTTTACAGGTCCATCCATACACATCACTTCGGTAGTTTTAATTTTATTTTTAATTTGCGTCATTAGGTGGACTTCCTGGGCTGTTAAAAAGGGCTCATATATATATATATATTTATTTTTTTTTTCAATTGGGAAATGTTTAAACTTAGTTGTGTAGCAGAAGGAACTTAAATAAGGGAAGAAAAAAAGGGCATTTTTGTCTTTGTCTTTACTCAGGGAAATTCCATTAAGCGAGAAGTGGAAGCACTGCACCAGTGACAGCTTGACAGTGGCGTCCGGTAAAGGATTTGAGGTTATGCAGAAGGTGCAGTTGTATCTACGGGGCAAATCCAAGGGCCTCGAAAGGGGTATTCAGGAGTTATTTAGTTCACACAAATTACGCACAAATTATCCGTCGTTTTTAATACTGAAAAATAACTAGGGCCGTCATCAGTTCCACTGTCGACATAATGGAGCGGACTCCGATTTCTTTGCTGTTTGGCTGTCAATCGAATCAGATCGGATTTGCCTTGTAATTTCTAAACAATAAGCGACAGCTGCTTGGGTTTTGGGCCATTGGAAAGGTGGTGAAAAAACCGTGAAAATGGTGTATTCAAACGTCCAAATCGGTCGACGAAAAGTGAAAATATCTTGAATTTGGTTTATTACCGCCTAACGCCGCCTGTTTATCATCAACAATCAATCTTTAACAATCGGATGCCTTGAACAATTAGAAACGGCTTCTCGTCTCGTTGCTGTTTTGATTTTGGCTCTTGCTATTGGTCCATTTTGTCACTCTGTTGGTTTCTCAACCCCATGTCCGGTTCCGGATTTTTCTTTTGATAAATCTTGTCCGGACTCCCGTGCTACTGCATGCAAAGTTTGGTTTGGATAGTCCTTGTGGTCCTTGTCTAAGATTACATTGAGTGTCTTCATGGCGGACAATTAAAAACGAAGAACAAGCAATAATGGCTGAAAGTAATCCGGCTGTATTACCATCAAGACAATCACCTTATGCGAAACCACACTGAGCTGTGCTTGCTCGGGTTTCTGGGGACACCCCCCCCCCCCCCTCCCCACAAAGCTGGCATTGTGCGTTAGGGCTTAGTTTTCTGCCGTTCGCTCAATAGCCGTCCAATACACTGAACGCAAGGCAGGAAAGAGTTCAGCTGAGTGCTTAATAAAAGCCAATAGTATTTCAATTTTTGGTGTACAGGAGATTTTGTTTATTTTTAGGGGGGTTGGGGTTGGTAGAGGAGTCTCAATTTCCCAAAATGCAAATAAACAGACGCAGTGTAAATCCGGCACTGGTAGCGTCCCGTAATATTTATACGCTCCTGTTTTTAAGCAGTGGTGCTTCACTGCAATACATTTAGGCAACCGGTGCAGCCTAGCACGATCTTCTCACAAGTTCGACAAGCAATGGTCTGCTCCAGAGGGATTTTTTCCCCGTCAACTTCTAACACAGCTTTAGATACTCTGTGAAAGCGATGTACGTTTTTAATGGACACAAGAGACATATGAAATGCTGATCATTTCTAAATCTGGCACTGAAACAGAGGTTTGGGTTTAATATCCTAGTTAAATATCTCGCTCGTGTCTAATAACACTTTAAGGGAGCGTTTATGCCACGACAGTTTTCTCGTTCACTAGCTTTTACTTGATCAATACTAAATCTAATGGCTGCCATCGCCTTTACCGGAGTATACGGCTTTCGAGTTGTCTATACGTATTAGCAACCACGGCAACGACGCAGAGCAAATCTTCCTCTCGTGCGTCGTGACACGACGTAAAATGCTTGCAACGTTTGCACTTCGATTTATGACAACAAGAAAACAATTTTTACTGCAGTACAAGACGACGGACTGTTTTTGTATGCCGGCATTCGATGGTTTGTCTTCGATTCGACAGCCACGAAATGGACGCCATGTTGGATTTTGAATTCTCGCTACGAGAAGCTATTTATTCTACCGACGTTTGATCATTGCTAGAAGCTGTATTTTGAGGGAGAATAGCAAATTTTAGAAATAGTGTGAAATGACAACAATCCTGTAGCAATGTTTAACTTACTGTAGCACTTTATCCGTAATGTAGTTCTTCATCCGTGTTGTTATTTATAATGCATACAACTTGTTATCTATTATCGCATTCATTTAGTGGCAACGGGAAACTAATCATAATAAATAACGGTTGACTAGCAAATAGCATTCAGTGAGCGAGAATGACTTGTTGCGTAAACGCGCCCCAAGGGTAATCAGGCGATGTATACTTGCATTTTGCAAGGCGTTTTAAAACTTATTTAAAACCGTAGCTCTCAGCATTTTATAGTTATTGAGCACTTTTGTAACTTTATCGATCAGCTCACCCATCCAAGTTGTTCCTAAACGCGAAATTAATTTCCCGATTCCTCAAAGTGACATCACTGCTGGTGAAGACTCGAACTCGTCGGCTCTTCAAGGCGCTCTTCCACTGACTCCACCGACTATAGATAGTGGATCTACTAGGATTAATTTTTCGCTAGGATCAGGTTCGTAAACGTAGTTATCAAATGATGGAGATTGTTGTCACACAGAGCAGCCTCCACTAAACTAAAAAGAAGGTAACAAGTTCATGGACCGTACCTTGAACTTAACTTAAAATTTTAACTTAAAATTGCTTAGTAATGGTGTTTACAATGGTGTAATGGTGTGAACACACGCCCATGCTTGCACTGAAGCACTGACCCCGTTCCTAAAATACTGGGACTCTACGTCACTTTTGATGGAAGTGGCATAATCGGATGGCCGAGGAGTTTAGAAAAGTACTCAATATTAAGGAAAGATTCGAAAATTCTAATTTTGGTACCATTTCTTGCCGCTAGGTGCCATTGTGCAACAACCGTCGGAGTTCAATGGACAGCTTACGGAAGTTGAGAAACCCCTTACATTTTTCACAATATTTTTTTTCTTTATGTGTAGGTCGAATGTTTGTCCTTTTGGTGAAAATTATTAAAATTACACACGCAATAAAAATTAAGAAGGCTTAGACAGTTGATAACAACATCTAACAAAAAACATTATCCAAAAACAAAAATTCCGAATTATCAAGAATCATGCTAGTGGTCCACCCGCCAAGTTCACATTGTCAGATCTCATTGTTAGAAAGTTATTATTCATGCTATCCGTCATTGCTACATTGGCGACCACTGGGTATCAAGGATCACACTAGTGGTCTCCCGGCCAAGTTCACATTGTCAGACATCATTGCTATCAGAAAATCTGAGCGCATGGGTGTACGACCAGCTTAAGCTCAACAGCAATAAATAAAGTAAAGTATTAGAAAATCACTATTAAATTTATTCCTCTTTGTTAGACGATTGTGATCCATTCTAGTCATAAAGACCTTCACTCGAATGTAATGGCGGTTGTACTGAGCATATAGGAGGATTGGTGGTTCCATGAGGGGGCGGGGCTCATTTATTCAACATCCACCCATCAGTCGATTACCCAAGAGAAGTGGACTTTCTCCCTCGAAAAGCTGCGGGAGTACTGACAAGGTTGATGGTTGGGTATGTTTTAATTAATTATCTTGTCTGTAAGTGTGATGTAGGAGTAAATTAGATGTGCTTCTGGGGTTAATAAGGTGGAGCCAATTGAGCACTTCTTGTTGCACTGTCAACTGTTCTTGCCACAGAGTAAGCATTGGGGGTGTCCCGTGGTGGGCGGGTCCTGTGGGGTAAGGACCCATGGCAGGGGGTTTTCTGTAACCTTTCATTCCTTTTGTACCCTTTCGTACCCTTTTGTACTCTTTCGTACCGTGTTTTACCTTTTCTAAATATTATGAACTCTTACGTAACGTACGTACCCTTTTGTACCCGTTTGTATCTGTTGTATGTTTTACCGTTTCGTTCCCCTTCGTACCCTCTTATTGCTTAGTGAACAATATTTGGGATGCCGCGGGTATGGCTTTCATTTGTCTCAGATGACTTTGGAAATGGTTTACATTACCTATCATATTTGGCCCATTCTGTCCGTGATATTTGCTTCGACGACCTGATTATGACATTTATGATGATCGAAGCAGAGTGAGGCCGAAGGCAGAGCGAAGCTCCGTTATGATCACACTGCAATGTAATCTTAGATCGTGGATCACGCAAAAACCTCAAGGACTATCCAAACCACACTTTGCATGCAGTAGCACGGGTGTCTGGACAAGGTTTATCAAACAAAAAAATTGAGGAACCATCAGGATGACAAAATGTTCCAATAGCCAAGCGCCAAACAACAACGAGACAACGAAGCCAGTTCTAATAATTGTTAAAGACATCCAATTGTTAAGAAAGCGATTGTTGGTGATAAAGTGGCGGCCACACTGTGTTTGTTAACTGCAAGCAACTAAAAGAATATTTTGCAAGGGCCGATCCCGAATACCGATCCCAATCTTTACCGAACCGATATTTCACCGATCTTTACCGAGATTAGGATCCGTACAACCAGTTAGATCGGTAATAGACCAAATTGAAAATATTTTCACTTTTCGTCGACGGAATTTGACGTTTGAATACACCAGTTTCAAAGGTTTTCACCAGCTTTCCAATGGCCGAATTACCAAGAAGCTCCTGTCTCCTATTGTTTAGAAAGTACGAAGCGTATTGTTAAATTTTACAGTTTTTTTGTTTTAAAATGAGTTTAGCATATGGTATATTATTTTAAACAAATATTTATTAATAATTGTTAAGCCGAGGCAGTGTCTTATTGTTAAATGGCGTGTCACGCAGGAAATCGTTATTAAAGGCGTGTCGATTTGAAAATGGTGTTTTTCTAATCGTTGAAGAGGATGGGAAGAGGGAAGGGAAAACCAGCCAAACAGCAAAGAAAGCAGAGTCCGCTCCATTACGTCGACATGGAAGTGACGACGTCCCTAGTGTTTATTAGGATGTCCTACACGTTAGGTGTTTTATGTACGTGATTCTTTGGTGATTCTATGGACATAAAAGGACTCGTGGGAACACATTACATACGTTCGATACAATTTCATTACTGCATCACCACAAGACGCTTCGATAGGCTCCATTTTGTAATTCGACGTGTCACACGTCGAATTAATGTGGTTGTGCCCAAAAAACGGGTCAAGCTAAACTGTTCGGCGACATCTCCTCAAAAGCCAGACGCATTTGTTCAATTCTGATCCTACGAAATTCAAGCATGTGGGTGGGTCACTTGCAATGCGCAAGTACAAAAGGTATAATGCTCTACAGAATATAGTTAAGACGTTTGAAGTAAGATAACCTCTAAGAGATCCTTCAGCGAAAAGCCGTCGTTCGATAGTATACGATCTGTGGATGACATCAGCCCAATGGCATCGAAATGTGTGCGCTCATCTGAAAAATTGCGGCGTGTAACTGCGCATTTCGGCAAGTCAGCTCTTCAAATTGCGATCGGTTAGAGACTATGCATTGACATCGAGATGGCTCCTCGCGAAGAAAAATACAAAGTGAGTCGTCACTTACCTTTGGCGGTAATCTGGATAGTACACCGAATTTTTTACGCTGGAATCTGGACGGTACATTGAATGCGAGGCGCGCATAGCGTCGCTGCTTTCCGGGTGCGATATATTACAGTATTTTATTACGGCGCTTATTTGTGGTGTTGTTTCTTATTGAACGAGTGAACAAAGCGAATGATGTCCTATTTTTACAGTGGCGGACTGGCCAGGAAGGGAAGGGCGGAATATTCCTCCTGGCCTCTAATTCTCAGATTAAAAAAAAAAAATCCGTAACAGGAAGACTCACGCAAGTTTTATTGGTTCGATATTAGTTTTACCAACAGATTTAAAATTACAAATAATAATAATAAAGATAATTATAAAATGATATTAAATAAGTACTTTGTATTGAGTAGCCTAACAAAAATTGGCCACATGAAATTGCAGTGTTATTTTAATGTGGAATTTGTCACAATTTTCGTGTGAATATTTTAACTTTTGTTAATACACCTAAAAAGTGTAAATAAATTGAAAGAAGTCAATCTCACGTATACCCTCAGCGAAATATGATTTCTCCTACTCCCCTCCCCCCAAAATTACCTGCTGAATTTACTGAAAATATGGTGTTTGAAGATTTAAAAAATGTAAAAGTCGGATGAACAACAACAAAGGGAACGGGAAACTGTTAAACAACGAAGCTTTCACTTTTTTTTTTTAAAGAAAACTTATCTGGCCAGTGATTGCATCGTCACACACAAGATTCTGGCTCATTTGCCGTATCGTAGAAGCAAAAGTTACGAGATAATTTTTTTTTAATATAATGTGCAATATAGTTCTTCAGTACACCACGCATTCAGATTTTTTAGTAGTGTCCTGTTGGTATGTCTGCCGTTCTAACACGTCGAATTACTAATGCAGTGTAGTGCATCCTTGTTTTTTTTTTAGCTCTGAACGTACCGACATTACTGAGGCAGCTCATGAACAGCCAGCTTAGTGGTACAGCATCTGCCAGACACTTGAGCTATTCTCCAGCCACGGAGCTACCTCATTCGGCTCTGGCGTTCGAACTGGTAACGCAATTTGGTGTCATCATTTCGGAATGTTTTAAGCTAAAAATGGCGTCTGTCAAAGCGTCTTGTCGTAATGCAGTAATCGAACGTGTGTAACGGTGTTCCCGCCTCTCCTTTTGTGGCCAGTGGTTGTGTAGCTCACCCAAATGTAATATATGGAGGTAAAAATCTTTGCAATTACCTTTTAATTTCTGCCATAAAAAATCTACATTTGAACCGTGGTCCAAATGAAAAAAAAGAAGATGACAAAACAAAGATTTCCATCGTGTTTACGAGTGTTCAATAGGGTCAAATTTGTATCTTACAAGTGTTCAAACCCGTTTTTTACCGTAATAGTGCTTTCAGTCTAAATCCTTGGGATTTTTAACTTTTCAGGATATTTGCCTTCAGCGCCATCTATATGGCAAATTGCTGGTCCTAGTCACTATTATTTTATGCATAACCGAAATAATCCCTGATGACATTATACTAATGGAAAATCAGTTAACTGGTTTTTCGTTACACTGCTTTGGTAGCAACAATTATTTTCGCCCTGTCTAGCTGTGCAGCTCGCTTAGGGGCAGCAAAAAAAATTCAGAACTGCATGCAATTTTTTTCTAAAATATCCTTTTAAAAATTCAGATTAAGTTTTCGTCATTTTTTGGTAAAGAATAGCGGAAAAACCGTGCTTTACATGTACGGACGTCAGTGTACATATTTCTTGATTTGTTTCCTTCACTTTCAACTTTGGGAAACGATCGTTTTTCTGCTGTACTCGGAGATTTTGATTTCCTGCCAAGTTGTGCAACTAACACTCTTCTATAGCGTCGTTTCCACGCAGCTCTTCGATAGTATAGTGGTGAGTAT
>JAHWFP010047645.1:0-16706 GCA_023313725.1 Lithobius niger | reverse complement strand
TTTCATTGGGGTCCATGGCTGGTTCGATTTTTACTGTTAAGAAAGACGTGTGTACCAAATTTATGTTTTCTGCAAAAATTTGTTACTCCACTTAATGATTTCTGCCCAGTGCTCTACAATAATAATTGCTCTGCCGATGCGAATACTGCAGTCACATCAAAATCGTGTTCATGATCGGTGTTAATACCTACATTTTAAGCTGTACAAATTGAAAATAAGTTCATTGATTCGATCTCTAGGTGAGAGCAAAGGTTCTAGCCCATTTGGCTTTCCGTGTCAAGAATAATGTAGTTACATTAAAATAGCATGCGAAAGGCCCTAGGCCTTGTCCATACCTACGTTTTAAGCTATAGAACTTGAAAATCAGTTCTGTGGTTCGATCTCCAGGTGAGGACAAAGAGTCCCAACAGCAACATTAATGATTTCTGCCCAGTGCTCTGCAATAATAATTGCTCTGCCGACGAGAATACTGCAGTCACATCAAAATCAGGTCCAAAAGGCCCTGATCGGTGTTAAATACCTACATTTTAAGCTATACAAATTGAAAATCGGTTCAGTGGTTCGGTCTCCAGGTGAGGGCAAAGAGTCCCAACAACAACAAGAACAACAACAACAACAACAAGAAATTGCCATGCTGTGGACGCCGAACGGTTTGATTGTTGTCATTAAAATTTGTAAGGCAGTGAAAGGGTTACGACACGACCCGAAATGCCAAATTTCGTTGGTCTATGTCAATTTTGGGCGAGACTATAGGAGTTCAAAGTTTGACGTTTAACATGGAAGTTCATGCTGAGGCTTACATAAGGGAATTGCGAGTCTATGGGCAAACTCATTTTATGAGGTTTTCAATGGATTGCTGCTGATAGATGATCTAAATATAGAACTAGTCAAGGTTCGAGTCCCGACTTGTTCAGCTCTACCTTACTCTTGAAGCTGTTAGTTGCTTGGGGTATAAATACCGCTCATCTGCTCAGATTAGAGTCAGTCTTATTCCTACCCTGAGACCGTGAGGCTGCCAGTCACAGAGCAACTGACTCTTGGATCCATCATCAACTTAGAGCTAAGTAGAACTCTGATTTATGGACCAAGATTCCTACTGATCATAGGCTACATATCATAGCTTAACTTAGACTAAGGTCCGGGCCTGATTTTGGCAAGGACGCCTCGTTAGATAGACCCCTAACACTTTAAAATAAGAGTGCTTAACTGGAATTAAGTGGAAGCCTACTAACTCTAACCTGCACTTAACTCAGAAATAAAATAAATTTAATTCAGCCAATTACATCTTATGTGGTCGCCTTTCTTTTGCTTGCCATTGCTTGTGATATTTGTTGCTGTTAATTAAAATAGGTCGGTGTGAGCTCTTTAGCTCACACACTGGAAATCCTCGACAAATCCGTTAAAATTGGAAATTGCGAGAGGTTTGCATACATTATGATCGTGTCAACCGCAGTGCCCTTTGCCGCCTTCCTGTGAAGAATTGGTTTCCTTGGTGGTGTGTGGGTACCTTAAGGCACTAGGACCCTTCAAGTATTACTTCATCAAGAAACTGGCCATTTTCAACCCCCCTCGGCAGCAATCGTCATTAATTAGTCGACCCCCCTTCAGTATTACATAATTTCTAACTGCTCAACGCAGCACATCAATATAACTATGCAATCTGAAGACTTTTTTTCATTAGCTTATTTCCACCATTTAAAATTTTGCTTTACAGGGGTAGCGGTGTTTACAGCATCGGCTGGCCACCTCCTACTCCCTTGTCAGCACTCACCCCTCCCCCGTCTTGATGACGTAATACTTGATCGGTCTCACTGACTTTGCAAACTACAAATGTTCGTGTGATGGGGGACCTTGAGATTGGAAAAAATTGGTGTGTCAAATGGTGTGTGTCAAGGAGATGTTTTCCTTACTGCTATTGAATATTTACATTAATATACTGCAGCTTCATGCAGTCGACGCTGGATTCCTCATCGGTGGCCACAAAATCAATCTCTACTGTATTGATGATCTGGCCCTCCTTGTGCTCTTCTGCTGAAGGCCTTCAGCTCCTAAACTGCTCTGATTAGGTCGATTTGGTCCTTGATTAAGTTTAACCCGACCGAGTCTGCTAGTATGTTAACTGCTAACTTCTACATGACTTAGAACTACTGTTAACCCTCTCAGGTGAGAATCTTCTGTACGTTGAGAAAGTAAAGTACCTTGCAACTGTCATTGTCCCCTCCTTTGCCGATGTCCTAAACCATAGAAAGAATCTCTACATAAGAGCAAACACCATTCGCAGATGGTTTATTGGGTGCAGCTGGGAACTCGCGGCCAAGGTTCATACTACGTACATGTCTCAGATTCACGATGTTGCCTTCTGGTCATTCTGTTCTGCCTGTTGTTTAAATAGCTTGAGAGTCTGCTACAGTAATGGCCTGAGGTTTATCATTCGCCTGCCTAGCTGGAGTAGTGCTAGATTGTTCTTTGCCACCTTAAGATTAGGCAGCTTTGGCGAAATTCGTGGACAAGGGACCATTGATTTCCTGAGCAGACTGTACACCTATCACAACCAAATTGTGAGGACAGTTGTTAACTTTGGCCTTCCGTCTGTTAGACATACTCTTTCCCCATTGTGGGGTCTTCACCTGTGTGGGGTCTTTTCCTTTTCTTTCATGTGTAATGTTGTGCATTTTTGTAGGTCTATATAGACCCAGATGGCCTGAAATGAAAATTATTAATATTGATACTATTATTATTACTGCATGCTTGGTTTTTCTAGGGCTGACGAAATTTAGGCGGGGGGGGGGGGGGGGGGGGGGGGTGCCAAATTCATCCAACCATGCATCCAGCCAGATTCATCTGGTTGGATGAAGGGAGGAAAAGGTTGGAAGTAGGACGTGTTAAGTTTTTTTTGTTTTTTTTTAGCATTTTTGAAAGCTGTAATCCTAGTTACCAAGGAAAAGCCACCATCATCAGTGGCGTGGGCAGATCCCCTCGAGGACAGCGGCAAACGTTTGGTAAAATTGGTAAAAATGCACAAGAGTTCTAGGACTAGAAATTTTCAAACGCACACTATTTAGTACACGCAAAGTTGCCGCGCCAGTCAAAAGTCTTTACGTAAAGATATTTGTTCCCTGCATTTTTTTTAAGGTATGCCTCCTGATGATAACGCATGCTGGGTGTTGCTTTGGAGGTCTGACGTGCCCCCAGCCGAAGCCATATCGTGCCAAAAGGCGAGAGAAACAATTTTGCTAGGTAAGTTCAATAAAATATCCTTGGATCTTTAACATGCCACAATTGACACAAGCACGAAGCTTCACAGGACGCTTGTGTTCCCCAAACTGCCAGGGTGGCTGAACACAGGATTGAATCCGGAACCTCTTGCACATGCACATGTCCCGGGTTCGATCCTGACCACAGCTAACCCTGGCATTTTTGGGAAGAGACGGGCCCTGTGACGTGTCATGCTCATGTCGACTGAGGCATGTAAAAGATCCTAGGAATTTCCCATTGGAATTGCGTAGCAATAGTGTCGCTCTTGCCTTCTGGTGCCATGGCTTCAGCTGAGAGCGCGTTAAACCTCTAAAGCCTTCAAACAAAAATTTGGGAACAAATATCTTTACATGGAGGTTTTTGACTGGTGCGGTAACTTTGCGTGTACAAAATCGTGTGCGCTTGAAAATGTTCACTCCCAAAATTAAATGAGCCCTTTTAACAAAAGTTTGTCACTGTCCTCCAGGAGATCTGTGCACTCCACTGATGATGGTCAAGGTATATTTTAAGTCTCTTTTTGATGGTAGCTTTCTTTCCCTTGGAAGAGAGACTAAAACGAAGCTGGGTGTTGCTGTGAAACGCCCAAAAAAGAACACTGTTGCCAAATAATTTGTTTTAACAAAAAGGTCAGGGCCAATGCCCATAGCCCGTCCCCCCAATCCAGTGTCCATGCCACTAACCATCACCATTATCGTTCTAGATCTTGTTTCCTTCCAACTGTGCAGCAAATTGTGCCTCGCCATTTACGAAATGGTCAATACACTTTAAATATTCCAGTATTTAATATGTTGATAGAAAAAAAATAGCAATAACTAGTTTGCTATCGAATGCTTCCCTAATTTTTAATTTAAAAATGCCTGTGGTTTTCAATTATCTTCCCATATAGTAATAGTAAGCGCCATCTTTGGGGAAATAGCCTTGCAGCGATACTTTAATGCCTTCAATTTTCAGCACACTTTTGGTGCCATGGTGTTACGCCTCGTGTTTACGCGCTCATTGATAAGCGCCATCTTTGGGGAAAGAGCGTTGCACGAACTGTTTTCAATGCCTTCAATTACGAGCACATTTTTTGGTATCGCGTAGGTATAAAGGCTTTGCTTTAAGATGCCATGAAGAATGCAGCGCCGAGTTGTACTATGGCGGGTAAAATGGTTGTTGTTAGTTGCGTGTTGTTGAGGTTTATCTATCACCGACCCAAACATACCCACGTGCACTTGTTTGAGCACAGACGCCGGAAACAGGCCGAACGTAGCGATTTGTTTAATCTGAATTTGCAAAGAGTTATCTATTTCAATTTGTACAATGTCGGATGAACTGAATTTTGAACCAGATTCGGCTGAGACCCGAAGGCAACGAAGAGAATTACGTCACAAATATTATTTGAAGAAAGTGGAAATTCAAGGTACACCGGTAACTAAAACTAAAAGTTGAGAGAAACAGATTGTTTTAGCTCGCTTTGAGGTCGGGGCATTTTTAAATTTAGGCTTAAGCAGTAAACATACTTTAAAAATGGGATGAAATGGCAAAATAACTGAAAAATAAATATGTTTAATAAACTAAAAGCGCCGAGCTCTAATTACGGCCGGGGGGGGGGGGGGGGAAAGGGAGAAAAACAAAAACACGCCCGGGGGCCAAAAAAATTAAAAAAAAAAAAAAAAATTAATGTCGTTGGGGGGGGGTTTCCCATCCCCCCCCCCCTCCCCATCACTCTGCGCCACTACTCCATGCCCCCTCCTCGTTCAACCAGGGACGTAAAGGTTTGGCTTTACGTCCCTGGTTCAACCCGCCATGAATGACGGCTGGTCCCTAAGTAACATCAAGAGTGGAGTGAAGAATGAGGGTTCATGGTTTGTGGAAGAATAACGACCCCCCTTTCCTCCCACGGGGCCACTTCATCTCGTTGGGTGGAATAACGTAAATTAATCAGCTGATAAACGAGTTCGCTTACCATAGCCCTCAGAAACCATAGGACACTGTAGGCGCCAGACAATGTGGGCGCGTTCGATAAATACCAATCCAAACTCAACAAACTCATCCACCTGGAAACAGTTTGGTACCGTTAACACACAGAATGCCCACGAGTAAACTCCGCTCTGCCTCCAGACTGGATGAATGTGGTTTTTGAAGGCCCTGATTGTGGGAGGTTCTTTTACTCCAATAAGAGCCACCAGAAGCCGATAAAATGAACACATTGTTCATGTGTTTCAGGAACTGCCAATACGGGGTGCAAGCAAACATGACGATTAGAATCAACAAGTTTCAGTGGCTTCTGAAGGCCAAATGGAGCCTTTGCCCCAAAAATGGTACGAAAAAAAACTGGTTCAGCAAGTTATTTGAAGTAATTCTAGTACGACGACGTAAAAATCGGGGAGGGGGCCGCTTTTCTTCCCATATAGCTAGCCATGGCTTGAAAGTTGCCTGAATATTTGTATTTCCCCCCAAAATGAAACCCCTTTAGAACAGCTTTATTCAACAGGTAATTCTTAGTCCATTAAAAAAAAAAATCTAGGTGGGGTCATTATTTTTAAGTTCTGAGCCTCACTGGGCCTGACGCTTGGGTGTACTACTTAAGAAAAGCCCAGACGACTGCCTGAGTTGGTAATGCTTCCTGCAATGCCACACGTGAAGGAAATAGGTCAGAAGACAGTTTTGTCACGTATTTGTACTGAGAGTGGAAAGAGTGGTGGTGACAAAATCTGGCAACAATAGCAACACATGCAACACATTTGGTGGGGGTGGGGTGGGGGGTGATGGATACATATGGCAACGTCATTATGCAAGAGTAATTCCACAATTGCTCTTACGTCTCATTTTCAAGACCAAAAGAAACAAAACATTGCATTCTGAGAAGATGGAGAAATAATTTGAGAATGTTGGAATGGGGTTGGGGGGAGGGGGTGGAGTAAGTACTACGACAGAAGAAGCAGTCCTGGAGCTTAGGGGGAGGAGCAATGGTGTCACTCATAAACGTGTGGGTGGCAGGACGTGATAGTAATTGAAACCCATAAAAAAGGAGCCATGTAATTATGAAATGGTGTTTTAAGTAAATTCGCCCGCCTTTAGACTGGCTGTTGTATAGATATACGTGAAGGGGTACCAAAGATGACATCACTCTTTTTGATCTGACCTTTTTAAGCGTAATCTCTATGGATTTCATATAAACCAGTTCAACCCTCATATAACGAACATGTTAAGGTTATTCTTGCACAGTGTAGTAGTGATCAGCAAGTCACAGGCTGATAGAAAGTATTAACACAAAGATTAGCCATGTAGAAAGGTTAAATACTTCTTACTTTGATTATCTGTCAAATGGCTTATTTGAATTTCACAGTAGTTCTATCAATGTTTTAGCAATACTTTGATTATGTGTTTGAAGTTCACTCTCCTTGTGTCATTAACAGATCGGTGTTGCAAAAGGCATTGTCTTTGGTCCCTGGTTGATCTAACTATTACTTACCTGCCTCACTACATAGTATGTTAGTGGGCAGCACACAAGTTCTCATGTAGTTGATTATAAAGTTGATCCAGCTGGTGCCCTAGATTGTGATGTCACCCTTTATTAGGAATTGTACAGTGATGCACTTGTGATGCAACAATCAACATCACTCTTACTAGTAAACCAATATCTTCGAAATTATTGTCTTCTGACACTCAGTTGTGAAACCTGCCTCGTGTTTACAGCTGTCAAAACGCTAAGCTAGCCTTGTTCAAGCTGGGCTTAGAACCACTTTTCATACTTCAACACTCAGTAAAGGTCTGTCTGCACCACAGTGTCTGCCCGTAACAAACACACACAGGGTGACGTTCTACCTGAAAACTAGGAAAATTCAGAAAAAAAATCAGGGAATCTGAACATTTTCCAAATAATTTTTCACCTATAATGAATAGGTAATGCGGATTTAATTTTTTAAATTCTAAAACCTTCACTTCATTTTAGTTAAAACAGTAATTCCTTTTTTTTTTCATTTCTGATAAAACGAACTCCTTAGGCCTAAGTAATGTGGGACGTTACGTGTTACGCGAGTTTTTAGTTTTGTTCAGATTATGGCCTTTTCCTGCTCTTTTCCAAACCAGTTAGGGCAGTGCTATTTTTGATTTAGCAAAGCAATGCGATATAGTTATTGCGATTTGCATAAAATGTGAAAAAAAAAATTTATTTAGTCCTGTACTGCACCTTCCTTCGACCAAAAAAAAAAAATTTGGGGAAAAGTGTTAGTATTGATCTGGAAAACCTGGAAAAATCAGGGAATTTCATCATGAGGTTTTGAACGCCACCCTGACACAGCAACCGAGATTGCATTTCATGTTACCATGGCAAACCTTTCTTTTAACTCTTTAATTACGTCTTTCATACACGTAAACTGCCTTTCATTACACGCGACTCCACGTCATACGTGAGCTGACTCCAGCCTACCATCGCTGAGCTATCCCAGTTAACTGGACAAACTACTGGTGGTGGTGTGCGGCATAATACAAAGCATGCTTACACCATAACATTTTTTACACCTTTCGCCAGCTTTTTAAGGAACTAATGCACTATATGACTATGCTACTTAGATAACTCTGTGTAGTAAAGATTATCGAAGGAATTTTATCTGTGGTAACTGTCATATCTACCTGAAAGGCCACCACACAAATTAATTAGGCTTTAGACGAACAACCAGTTATGAACAGCTGACTTCGTTAACTGATAAACAGAACCGATAACTTTGTTAACTATGTTCAAGTTGACGCTTCTTTGGTGGATTTGCTTATAAAGTTGAACTTCGAAGGTTAAGGAACGAACTGTACAATCGTGGCACGCACCTAGAAGTAGCTCGCCATCATTGTAAAGCCGACCAGCACACTTAGTCCGTATATATTTGTTTAAGGGGACCTATTAGACCTTGGTGATATTTTGTTTTCTCAAATGATGTGTGGTGAAATTGAAATGTAGCTCAAAATCATAAATACACGTTCGAAGTCAAATTCAGCATTAGTTAATATTTTTTGTGTTACCTGCAGAGCAAAGAGAAAATCTGACTGCAGATGCAGAGTTGCTTAATCAGAAACTGGATGAAGTAGAGGTGCTTTTTGCTCAAGGTAAGAAGTATGATAATTATAAAATGGTTCCCTTCGTAACTTTATAACATTATTGTTCATTGCATTACGTAACGTTGTTGGTTGCTGCACTGTATTGGTGGTAACAATGTTAATAGAATAGTGCTTGAAATATGGCGCTAAAAATTAATTAAAGTGGTTCTGAGGAGTGGTACTAAAAAAATTGACTCAAACGGGCACGTTTTATTCGCGATTTTTCAGATGCGGGCGATAGGTTTTTTTTACGAGACAAAATGAAACCAGTAGCTTACATTTTGTTGTGGAGTACTATATCTATGTTTTATTGCCAGGATCTCCTTGAAATGTTGCATATTGATAAACTTCATTCTTTAGATACATGATGTTAGTTACATGCGTCTGAATGATTCGTTGCAATCATGTGAATGAAACAAAGAGCTGATGTGGTCATGGTCATCGGCTCCAGGAAACGTTTGGTAAACGTGCTGATACATGATGGAAATTTGTTTTAGACGGTGTCATAAAAAACATTTTATGCGCTTAGAAAAATCCATGCGTGCACTCCTGAGAGCCACTTAATTAGATTTTAGCGGCCTAATTAAAATGATGGGCTATAGATTTATGGAAAGCAAGTAATCATTCCGAGTGAAAGACATATTTTACTTGCTGCATCACAGATGCTGTAAATTGTAACCTTGCAATGAATTTTGACTGAACCAACTTACGAAGCCATTTTGTGAGTCTTAATTCTCTTTTGTATCCTCTCAAAGCGGTTGTACTGTTGGGTTTAAGCCTCTTACTGCCTACCCTGGCTAAAAAAAAAAAACAACCAATCATATTCCCTTGGTTTCATCTTCCTCACGTGCGCCTTCTGTTTCCAGGTCCCCTACATCAAGTTTTGGGGCCTGGGACTAACTGTAACAGCGGCCCTCCCGTGACTGAAATTGGAAAAAATTTACACTATGTAAAATATTTGTCATCCACAATTATATGTAACAAGTTGGTTCATTCATTAATCTTACTTCTGCTTACATTTTACATTTGAAGGGCTTTCCTGTCTAACACGCTGACAGGCTTGCACTGCAATACTCCTGCTCCATGGTCATTGCCCGTTGGGTTGGAGAGTTGTTTGTTGGGAGTACAAAAACTTTGCAATATGCACAAATCAAATACATTACTCATAGTGCTCCTACTTACAAATGGGGGGAATTTTTCAGCCATGCGAGCCCCCTGAGTGCCTGGGTACTGCGGGGTCCTGACCCCCCTGGTGTGGGGGAGCCCTGCCTTTTTTTTCTAACTTCCTACTTTTGACGTCGGCGCCAATCCCTTAGATTGTGTCCATTTTGGGCTTCGTTCTTGAATTTGTTTTCACGCGGACGTCGAAGAAGTAGAGTGGCAGCTTGAGAGAGGATTATGTGCCGACAGAAAGTAAGGCTGTAGTAAGTGAGAATAGTTTAGTTGCGAAGGAAAAAGGTGGTGCTGCATTGGAGGGTACCAAGATGGCTGCACCCATGATTTGGTTAGGCGTAATGATAAAGGTGACGTTTTAGAAGAGCGTAGGTTTGGTGTTCAGACAAATTTTGGCGAGGATAATGCTTGAGTGCGAATTAATGCAGAAGACGTTGTGGGATTGCTGGCCATTTTTGGCGCAGAATTGAGAAATTCACCGACTTCAGGACTGTGGAGCAGTGGGGAGTGTTTCGCCGCGCATTTAGTTGATGAACGTTTTGATGCTTCCGATTCGGAGGTCGGCTTCTAGCATAGGTACAATTTTAAGCATGGTTGGTTTGGTTCTGCGAGTGGTAGGATGTCTATGGTAGGTAAGGTTTCGGAGAAAATGAGCGTCCATGCGTTGACTAAGGATTTACCAGAGACAATTGCGCCAGTGTAGTGTTGGCTCATGAAGGGTGAGGACGTTAAAATGGTGATATGATCGGATGTTCAGGGTAAATTTGAGGTGTCTGTGATGCCGTCGTTGCCCCATAAGCCAAAATATAGACCGATGGTGCTTGAAATGGTAGACAAGCAGCTTAAGCTGTGCAATCAAATGTTTTACAAGCAATGCAACCGTTAGTGCAATCTCTCGAGCTTGTTGGTCAGGATAACCTGGAGTTTCATTGCAGTCAAATGGCTCTGGTGAGGTAGAGCCTGGAGGATGTGGCCGTTTTGCAAATCAATCCAACATTGCAGTTGGCATTAGTCCGAAGAGGACAACTGCAGTTTGCGTAAAAGAAGGAGGTTGTTGGCTGATGAGCCCACCCAGGATAATTTGTTTGGGGAGCCAATCGATGATGTTTTTGAAAGGCTAATAGGTCATCCATGGCTAACTAGTAGGCTATGGTGGGGGCAAGCAAGACTGATTTCCCACAGGGTTGGCAGAAGACTAGACCTCAGCAAGTTTTTCACTCCAGAGGGAATATAGGTGGGTCGTTCAAACGAAGTTTTTGGGCACGGTCTTCTAGACGGAGAGATTGGTGCTGTCTAACTGCTATGCCTGCTGGAACCAGGGTTCCAGGTAAGGAGATTTTCTTTATGGTTTTGGAAGTGGTACAAAATAGGAGCGTTGCAGTAGGCCGCAGAGGCGGTGGCGTGTTGTTCTTTAGGCTTAGAAATGGTCCCGCCCCTTCGTTCCGTAGTTAATGTTGCTCAGGAGTTGCCACTGGATGAGGTCAGCAATTTGTTAAGGCGTTAACTCCGAGAAGGCTTAATAGAGCCAATTCCCTTGGGAAGCAAGGGTTTCCTGTCTCAGATTTTTGTGTTCGAAAGCCCAATGGTTCTTTGAGAGTCATCTTGAACCTGAAATGCCGGAACAAGTTTCTTTGGGCAGTGCTATTCAAGATGGAGATGCTTACGTGTGTAGCCAGAGGGCTACAGGTGGGTGAATGGATGATGTCTATCGACTTAAAGAATTCATCTTTACACAGTCGTATCCACAAGGATCAAAGGAAATTTCTTATGTTCTGGTGGAAAGGTTTTTCAATTTTGTGTTGTCCTATTTGGGCTCGCTATGGCTGCATGGATTTTCACCATGATGGTGGTGGAGGTGATGGCCATGTTGCGGCGGAAAGGAGTACAAGTTTTACCAACATAGCCAACCTGTTGGTAGTCATAGGGACAGCTTTGGGCATGCAGGTGTCAGGCCGGAAGGTGTTGGAGAGGTTTGCCTCAACTACTTTTTAACGTGAATTGGGCCAAGTTCCATCTAGTACCCAACCAGTACATTCTGCATTTAGGGGTGATAATAGATTCGCGGGCTGCACCTGAGTTTACCAGTGGAGAAGGTGGTAGCTTTAGACTCGCGCCACCTTTTATCGGCTGTTGAGGGTGGAGTACGTGTCGAAAAGGCGTATCAGACATTTTAGGGATTTTAATAACTACAGTGCTGATGGTGCGTGTGGCGTGTCTGCAAATGTGAGGTTTGGAGCATGATTTGGTGGTGGTCGGCAGACCTAGAGGGACACATTGGCAAGAGTTGTGGGGAGATACCTCCAGAACTTGTCATGGATTCTGATGCGTTGGATCTAGGTTGGAGAGCTGCTGTCGAGCTCTGTCTGGCGGAGAACTGCTATTGGGCTTGGAGGCAAGACATCACATCAATGTGCACTCTTGACAGTGAAGAGTTCGACTTATTGGCCTTCCAGGAGTATTGGATGGGCAGGTCGCTGTTGGTTAGGTGAGACACTGTTGCTGTGGTACAGTACTTGGCAAGGATGGGTGGTACGGTGTCCCGGGCCATGAGCAGGCTGTCTTTGTAAATTTGGGATTTCATCTTGTAGAATGGTACTCCGTTGGAGGTGGTCTACCTTAGGGATGGGTCGGTTTCATTTTGTTGACTTCGGTTCCGGTTTCGATTTTTACGCTCACAAAACCTCGGTTTCGGTATCGGTTTTTGCCACCATCCACCCCATTTCTAGGTTTTTTCTTGTATCAGTACTATTACTAGCTTCTAACTCCTGCTTTGACTTTCAACAGCGTCATAGACCATGGCCCGAGCTGTGGCATCATTTTCCTCTACTATTTTATTTTTAATGATTAAGAGCTTTGCTGTCATTTATACGCAGAAAATGACAATTATTTAAAAAAAAATTAGAAAAACAAATCAATTTTTGATTTTTCGAACACCGTACGAAAAACCGACACAAAATCCAAGTCGGTTTCGGTTTCGGTTTTCAGTAAAAACCGAAAATTCGGTTTCGGTTTCGGTTACCGACCCATCCCTAGTCTACCTACCAGGGTTAGGTAAGTGGCGAGCGGACTATACAAATCCTGGCAAGTGGACTGTGATCAGACGATTGCATATTGGATTCGAAGGTGTTCCACAAGCTAGCATAGTGGTTAGGACTACCGGATGTCGACCTTTTGCTAGTCATGTCTCCGCACAGCGGTACTGCACAGCTGTTCAGCGGTGTCGAGGGGCTTACACAATAGATGCATTTTTGCTGCAGTAGATGGTGTGACAGCTGTGGGTGTTCCCGCCAGTGGTGCTGCTGCCCTGGTATTAGAAAAGCGCTGCATGGAGGTTGTTCCTTGGGTGCTGGTGGTGGCCTGTATGTGGCCAAATAAATGTCAGTATGTCGACCTGTTGTGCCTGGTTGCGGCGAGACCGAGTCCTTTCCCAGTGAGGGTCCTCAATGACCTGTTCACTGGGAAGGTCCTACAGAGGAGGTTGTGGCAACCTCTAGTGGTCTGGCCCATTTCCGGGAGCCGGATATGAGAGTTGTTTATCGGCAGACCTGTCGGCCAGCCGTCTAAGGACTAGGAGAGCGTATGACGTAAAGTGGAGGCAATGGAGTAGTTGGTGTTGTGGACAGTCAAAGGATCCTGTTGAGGTGTCTGCAGACCAGGTGCTTGGGTTCCTTATGGAGCTTTATAGGAAGGGCTGTGCGTTCATTACCTTAAATGGCTATAGGTTGGCATCGTCGTACTGCCATTGGCCTGTGGGTGGCTGTCGTTGGGGCACATGTGGTTGATCAGACGTTTTTCCGGGGTCTTTTGAACTTGTGGCCAGTGGTGCCCCAGCCAGTGACTGGGATGTGGTGTGATGTGGTGGGATGTAGTGGTGCGGTGGTTATCCACGCTGGATCTAATTAGGAGCTTATCCTCTCAGATGCTGTCATTGAAGTAGAAAATTTGGAAATTAGCCAACAGCGAAAATAATACACTAGAAATAACATAGTTCAGTAAGTCACCTTTATGCACTTACGTTTCATCGGAGTGGCATGACCCGGATTCGAACCGGCTACCCAGTTGGCCCCAGATCACTTGCATAGCGCCTTAATCGCTATGGCCACATCCTCCGCTGGCATAAAGATAACTCGCTGAACCCGTTATTAAGGTCACATCCGTGACCAGGGCTCCATTCGACCGACATTTACTTGGCCATAAACAATGGAGAGGGACAACAAATCATACACTCACAAGGCTCAATAAGGAGAAGTAGTGCATGCTGGTGGCATTACACGCGAAATCTATCGCTGATTAGCTAGGTTGATTCTCGATCAGTGTGACATTGAGGGACATGAAGTTCCATTTGTGGTGATAGACGAAAAAGACTATGGATCCCAGGAGGAAATTTCAACTGCTGAGGTTCAAGGAGTTGCGGGATAGGTGAGTGAATGTAGTCCAGTGTCTTCGCCGATACATTAGATAAACGGTATAGTTCAGAGATGACTGGCATTGCCGTTGAAGGAGCGGATCACAGGCGCTGTTTCTCAGCATGTATGAGCCTCATGCTCTGGCGACATCACAGACCATTTCCTAAAGGCCCGTGACTGGACAACTGTTGGCAGAGTTTGGCCCTGTCTTTACTGGTAGTTCGATTAGGGCAGTTAAAGTTTCTGGTTTGGTGTGTGTGTGAGCTTCGCCGATGCAGATTGTCCAGTTGCAGAATTTGCATTTCCAGAGATGTCCAGTAAGCATTCTAAGGAATTGGAGGATTCAGTGGAAGGCGTATCCTGCAATGTAGGTTAGAGTTGTAGAGGGACAATTGCTAACAATCAGTCGGCACAGCGGTACAACAGTTTAGAGAGGATGCGGAGGAGAATCAGAAAATTTCATCAGAAAACTTAACATTTTTTGTAGGAGAATTGGAATTCTCTTGTGTGTCCGAATGTGTGGTTCTACCGTGGAAGCCCCCCCACCCCCATTTTTTTTTCAAGTTGTGTGCCTCCGTCAAAAGTGGGGAGTTGGAAAAGCGGAAGGAGGATGCAAGCAGACCGGAAGTGAGGAGGCGAGACTAAGATATGTGATTGATAGTTTTTTTTTTAGCCGGGGTTGGTAGTAAAAGGCTTAAACCCAATGGTAGAACCATGTGTTCGGACACTGGGAATTCCATTTCTCTGTGTTTTCAGGTAGAATTTTCTAATTTTTCTTCCCAAGTTTTAATGGTAAGGTGTGGCAAGTTGTGCATTCCAAATCAATTTTTGGCAGCCAGAAAACATTGTTAACAAAATAAAATATAGTGCAAATAACCTGCCGCAGTCACTTCATGTTTCGTACTTATGACTACATTCAGCCGTTTTGCCATGTTCTGCTGCACGACGGCATTTACTCAACACTTTCCATATACTTTTAAGACCTATGCTTTTCTGTACGTACTGAAATATTGAATTTGACAAGAACTGAAGAGCAGATTTATATCATTTTCATTTCACAGTTCGAACCACAAGAGAGGCCGCTCTTGATTCTGATGTCATCCGGACTGTTTCGACGATAGGGGTGCAGAAAGCCAAGGACCTCAACGTTCAGCTGAAATCTTTTCAACCCTACGAATTTGTCGAAAAAGCAGTACGTAAATTGTTGTGTTCCACATCATATTTTATTGTTAGGCAAGTTTAAAATATTGGTTATCATTTTAGAATATTAAGGTATGGTGTGCTGTGAAGAATGTTCCTGTTGCATAGGGAGACTGGTAAGAAACATTGAATTGAGTAAGGTTGACATTTTTCAATTTGAAACTTTTAAATTTGGATAGTTTGACGTTTCTTCTCGCACATTCTGAAGTATTTTTAATAAACTCTACCACTTTAGATTAAGAAAAAAAAACCGAATTATTGAACCCATGTACCCTTTTAAGTACGAAGATTTGTTGTTTGTTCTCTTGAAATGTTTTGTTCTATATTTCTAATTTTCGTGAATGATCGAGCTTGTTCCGAAAATCTACCAAATTAAGAATTTTCAACCTATTCGAATTCTCAGTATTCGAGGTAGCTGTAGGTGTGGAGTAGAGTAGGTACTCTCATTATATTTAATGTTAGGCCATTAAAAAAAGAAAAGTTGGTTTTCAGGCCCTCCCGCACCGATTTTTTGACAGAAATAAAAAGAAACGACGCGGCAAAAGTAGAAGTTAGACCAAAAAGGGTCCTTAGTAAGAAATGAAAATATAAAATTACCATTCTTGTCGTTAAATAATTGTATGGACATGTGGTAAGCAGAATTACAAGACAGTGTTCTTTATTTTACCTAAAATAACAAATTATTCCATAAAATGTATGTAAAAATAGGGCCAAAAATAAAATGCCGCCCGCCCGCACGGATTTCAGAAGAAAAATGCCCGAGAACCAACTTTCTTTTTTTAAATGGCCTTACCTGTTTTAATGTACTAAAAAAAATAATTCCACCTGCAGGCGAAACGTCATCTAGGTCCTTGGCCAAATAGAGCACGTAAAACAAACGTACTTGGCAAGAGCGAATCAGGATGCTTGTTATGGATCGCTCAACTGCCTGGGAAGCCGATTGGCCAACAACAGTGACTCTCAGTATTGGGTGAAAGAACTTGGTATAATGAACTCGATTGGCCAACAACAGTGACTCTCAGTATTACGCGGAAAGAACTCGGTTTTTTCTTGCTGTAGTAACTTACCGCAAACGTGTAACGTAAATTCTACCGGTAAAATGAACTAACCTGCAGGAATATGGACAAGGCCTGTTTTCATATTTGCCAACCTATCTTTAACTTCGTCAGACATGTGAGGACGATATCGATAGGGATTGTGCAATGATTGCAGAGCATCGGTAGAGAGCTGATTGGCTCCTTGACTGGGCCACTGATAAGTAAGGAGGGTCTAGATAGGACAGCATCTGGACTCAGGCTGAAGTGCACTAGGCAGAAGGCTATTGTACTAGTAGTTAATGTCGTATGCTAAAGTTAAAGCCGTTATTTTAAAGTAATAATTAGAAATTGAACGCTGTAAAGGACTGGTGCTTGTTAATAAATTAGTGTCAATATCAATAGTGAGTATCAGGTCGTGTATGGGTATTGATATATCGGGAAAACTGTTGCTAAATGTGCTAAATTCAAACATATTTACATTAATAGTCAATAATCAGGCTTGTAGAGAGTTACAGCTTGTTATTCAATTAAGTTCTTAACATATCCTGTTATCAATACTGTT